>JAINUV010000395.1:15000-41614 GCA_020205505.1 Panax japonicus | reverse complement strand
TGTTTTTTCAAATTCCAAACAGAAATTGACCGAAATCCACAAACGGCGATTTTACAGACTAATCAAATTTTCAGTCAGAAATAGGTCTACCGACACAAAATCTGTTTTTAATATTTATTGCAACAAAAATACTCTTTCTCCTCATAAACTCATATATCCCACATTCATTATAAAATATCACCGTTAATATATTATTAAATAATATATTTAAATGAATTATTTTATCAGAAAAAGATAAAATATTAATTTTCAACAATTGTCACATTAAAAATTTTCTCCATCTATATCCACATAAAATCAATATTTTCCTCATCACATAAATTAATAATTAATTATTCACAAATAATATTACAGAATCACAATATTAACAACCAGGCCGTTCCCAGGATAGAGGGGGCTTTCCAATAAAGATTTCTCCTTACTGGCGCGCAATTAGGTGACCAAACCTCTCCTTAGACAGAACTTTCTAGACATTGCCAATAATGTTATCAAATAATATTTAGATAATATGAATTATTGCTTCGATAATGAAAAATACTGTGTAATGACAATTTATTGAAACAACAGTATATAAAATATCAATGCAGCAATTATTGAATCAATAAAATATTGAACAGTAATTACTATAACCATTATTGAGTAGTGCCTTCTTACGTAAGAATCAATAATTGGTGTAATACCGTGTGCTACTGTACAACAACGCGTATTACTGTGTTTTAACCACCGGGTATTCCAACAGTATTAACGGTAACAACTACGCCGTTTTTTATAAACAACTTATACTTGTCGTTTTCTTCATCCAATCGCTTTCCGTTATGGGGCCCACAAAAGACTGCGCCATCGTACGAATATTCCCCGACAACAATGAATATTTTATAACCACTTGCTTATTTTGAAATATTTGCGCATTTTACCCATAACTATCCACATTAATCAAATCAACCCTTACTATTTCAAAATCATAAATAGAGAAAATTAAATTTCATTAATAATAAGTTGGGGTCTTACACGTGGTATCAAAGTATGGAATATCAGTTGACCCGACAAAGATTGAAGTAATATAAAGTTGGGAGCAACCTAAGTTAGTAACCAAAGTACGTAGCTTTCTGGGCTTAACTGGTTATTATCGAAGATTCGTGGAAGGATTTTCTCGAATCGCTACTCCATTAAATCAGCTAACTTGAAAAGATTAAAAATTCAAATGGATTGAGGAATGTGAGAAGAGTTTCCAAGAACTCAAGAGGAGAATCATTTCAGCACCTGTTTTGACAATACCATCAGGTTCAGAGGGATTTGTCATTTACAGCGATGCTTCGGGCAAAGGTTTAGGATGTGTTCTCATGCAACATGGGAAAGTCATAGCCTATGCCTCGCGACAACTCAAAGAATATGAAAGGAATTATCCTACTCATGATCTAGAGTTTGCAGCAACCATTTTCGCGTTAAAGATCTGGAGGCACTACCTATATGGGGTGAAAGTGGAGATTTCTTTAGATCATAAAAGCCTCAAATATTTCTTCACCCAAAAGGAACTCAACATGAGGCAACGACGTTGGCTCGAGCTATTGAAAGACTACGACTATACCATTCAATACCATCCTGAAAAAGCGAACGTGGTAGTTGTTGCATTGAGTAGAAGATCATATGCGGGAACGAGTGCGATGCTGTCAACACAAAGGCCCATTTTATGTGATTTACAAAAGATGAAGATAGAGTTCAAGACTCTGGGGACCCATGCGATGATGTCAAGTATACGTGTAGAACTGACTTTAATCGATAAAGTTAAAGCTACTCAATCCACAGACCCGAAGCTGATGCATATGAAGAAGAAAGTACAAGAAAGTGTTATTCTAGAAGCAAGAATCGATGAAGAAAATACTTCAAGTCAACTCCAGACTTTGTGTTCTTAAAGACTCTGATTTTAAGCACAAATTCATGATGGAGGCACACAACACACCGTTTGCAATCCATCCTGGAAGTAGCAAAATGTATCGTGATCTTGACATACATTTTGGTGGAGCAATATGAAGAGAGAGATCGCTGAGTTTATCTCAAGATGTTTAACTTATCAACGTGTCTAGGTGGAGCATCAGGTACCAAAAGGTCCATTGCAACCACTTGAGATTCTAGAATGGAAGTGGGAGCACATTAACATGGATTTCTTTACTAGTCTTCTCAAGGTTTCTCAATGCATAGATGCAATTTGGGTCATTATCGATAGATTAACTAAGTCTACTCATTTCTTGCCTATACAAGAAACTTATTCACTTGAACGTCTTGCTTGTATGTACATAAATGAGATTGTGAGATTGCATGGTATGCCAGTACCCATAGTTTATAATTGAGACCCAAGATTCACTTCACGATTTTGGGTTAGCTTGGAGAAAGCTATGGACACGGATTACAATTCAGTTCAGCATACCATCCTCAAACGGGACGGGCCATCGGAAAGGACTATTTAAACTCTTGAAGATCTATTGAAACTTTTTGTTCTAGACTTCAAAGGGGAGTTGAGATAAGTACTTACCATTGATAGAACTTGTGAGACCCCAAATTTATGAATAAAGATTTAATTTTCTCTAAATATTATTTTGAATATTATGGTGTGTATTTGAGATTGTGTTATAGTTGTGGGTAGTATTTATAAATTTTACAAAGTAAGCAAGTGTTATATAATATTCGATTGGCTCGGAGAATATTTCTTTTTATCGGGGAATATCCGTATGATGGCACAATCATTGTTGGACCCCGCAACGGAATTATTGTCGGATTGAGAAAATGAAAAAAAATATTTTTATGAAAATAACAGCGGAAGTTTTACCGTTTAAAACTGTTGAACTATTCAGTAGTAAAAGTACAGAATACGCGTGATTGCATAGTAGCACACGGTATTGATTATTGATGCTTACGTGAGAATTTACTCAGTTTTATTCAATTATTGCTACAGTAATTGCTTGCATAGATCTCACGTTATTTGATTCAATTATTGTCGATATTTTATATATTATTAAATCAATAATTGAGATAACAAAGTTATTAATATTATTATTTGCAATATTAATGATGTCTAGAAGTTTCTGCCAAGGAGAGGTTTGGTCACCTAATTGTGCGGCCATAGGGAGAAATCCTTATTGGAAAGCCCCCTCTTTCCTGGGAACGACCTGTGTCGCTTAATATTGTGAATTATAATAAAGGTGATAAGTTTTGTTTTATTATTATTATAAATGTAATAAAAAAGAAAACTTTTTATATAAAATAGAATACTATTATAAAGTTATTTATTTTATTAAAATATAAATAGAATATATAATATTCTATTATGTATAGTGTTTGCATAGTGCCTACATAGTGTTGCATAGTAAAATCTTTTTTATATAAACATAACACTTTTATAAAGTTATTTATTTGATTAGACTATAATTAGAATATATAATAATTCTATTATGCATAGTGTTTGCATAGTGCCTTCATAGTATTTGTATAGTAAAATCTTTTTATAAAAAATAGAATACTTTTATAAAGTTATTCGTTTTATTAGATTATAAATAGAATATATTATATTTTATGTAAAAGATTTTGTTTTATTAGAATATTTTATTAATACTGCATAGTAAATCAATATGGACCGTCCGTTTAAAAGTAAATCAATATGGACACGATTCATGAATTAGTTACTATTCAGTCCATTCTCCTATAAATAGAAGCTCGTTCATTCATTATTTCTTACGAATTCACTGAAACTCTAGAGAGAGAAACTATAGAGAGAAAGAAGAAAAGTATTCTGCTACTTCACTACTCTTATATCCAGTTTCTTCTATGGTAAGGGATATTATTTGTTGTACCCGTAAAGGGTATTATTCTTTCGTATTAATGAAGAGAGTTATTTTCTTTCAATACTCGTAAGGGTTGTTATTCCATTCTTTATTATTATGTTGGAATAACCTGTCTATGTGAAGTACCGCATACATGGTAAATTCTTCTGTTATCCATTCTTTATTTATTCTGCTGGAATAACCTGTCTGTGCGGTCTATCGCATGCTGGTAAAGTCTTTTGTTATTCCATTCTTTTATATTCTGTTGGAATATCATGTCTGTGCGTTTACGCATGACCTAGTTCCATTATTTATTATTTTGTTGGAATATCCTGTTTGTGCATTTATGCATGACCTGGTTCCATTATTTATTATTTTGTTGGAATAACCTGTCTGTGCGGTCTATCACATACATGGTGAATTCTTCTATTATTCCATTCTTTATTATTCTATTGGAATAACCTGTTCTATGTGGATTACCACATGCATGGTGAATGACCCTTCATATTCATTCTTATTAAATTGCGGAAATGATATGTCTACGGTGGATTACCGCCATAACAGGTGAAAATTCATTGCCAGTTTCATATATTCTATGATACCTCATTTTTGTTAAAATTTTAGCTTCTATACTCCATGAAATTAGTGGAATATCCTTGATATTTTGCTTCATCCAGTATCTTTTAATGGAAATATTTTTCTGAGCATTTTTGAATTTTACTCTACAAAGAATCATTTTATTGGCCAATTTGGACGTTATTGGTTCCTGGAATAAATTAATTCTTGAACTTGTTTTATTGAATATTATGTCATTATCATCATCCTCATGTTTATATTATGTTGCAAGTCATCTGTGGCCTGTAGTGTATAGATGGACTTGGTATGATTATGACCCTGAATTATTCAGTATAATCATGACCGTAATGTTACAAATGATCTGGAAAAGGTCTTCATTGGCCCGTAGTGCATTGATGGATAGTTTTTGGTATGATTATGGCTATGGATTCTCTTCGGCCAAGGGTGCAAAGATGAATTATTTTATGGCATGATCAGGACCCGTTAATGAAAACACGATTATCTTTAGCCCGTAGTGCATGGATAATTCGTGGTCGTGATACTAAAGAATATCCTTGGACTGTAGTGCTAGGGATGATTTGATGATATGGGATTATTTATTAAGCTGAGTCTCAGCGATAAAATTGATGATAAACTTTTTAAATCATAGAAGATAGTAGATTTATTCTCTACTTGACTCTTCTAATGGATTGCTTATTCCGCTGCAGTTAAACTTGATGTTTGTTATATTGTATCAGTTTAACACTGTTGAAGGCTAACGATAATTTGTTCAGCATTATTTTAGTCATAATATTTCTTACTGGGCTAGTTGTGCTCACCCTTTTTCTTTCATTGTTCTCTTCAGGAAATGAGAACGTATCAGGGACTAGTCGGGGAACGGAGTGATGGTCCAGATGATAGTATTAGTAGTCCTCACTATTCTATGAAATAATGTGATAATAAATGTAATAAGATTGAACTTTTAGTGTGGATATTGTCTAGAAGATAATGTTGTATTAAAACTCTCAGATTTTGTTTTGTCGTATTTTACACGACAGTTGTATAATTAAGTTATATTTGAATTCTGTACCATGTATTTGGAGACTCAGAATGGGTGATGTATACCTATTTTGGGGGCGTCACAGTTTGTATCAAAGCTTAAGGATATGATCCCTGGCTGAGATGTGAGACAGAACTAGGAGGGGAGAGACGGGGAATTTCATCGCCAGTATGACCTACCTAAGTTTATTTGGTATTTAATTGGTCGTCAGAGTATATGGATAATATGTGATATGTTAATTAACCCTTGTTTTGTGGCAGTGTTTAAAAATGGCAGCTGAAAATGTTAACAATGGAGTGAATGAGACCGTTGAGACACCTTTAATCACTACCCATGTTAATGTGATGTCAGACGAAGAAGAAATTAGAGATATCTACTGTGGTGAGTGAAGAACTAATAATTTTTCCCGAGCTAGTTGCAGAGGTAGCAGCTGAGAGTGAGGAAGAAGAGGAAGAAGAGGAAGAAGAGGGGAATTTATTAGAAGAATTTTATGATCGAAATTTAGAATTACAAAATCGTATTCATGAGTTAGAAGAGCAGGCTAAAGAATGACAGGCGGTCGTGGAGCAAAGAGATGCAATAATTTAAAATTGTGTTACCCGATGTGCGATGCTTGAACAGAAGCACTCTTTGGCAGAGTATAAGATATTAGAGCTGGAATCTGAGAATGTTATGATCAAGGTTCTGATGAAAGAAGAAACAACTGAACGAAGGAGAATAGATGATGCATGGGTAAAATTCGCACGACGCGTAGATATTGTAGAAAAAGATGTCCGATCCAATAAGGCCAAAATAGATTAAATGGATTTTGCTTTTTGGACAACAATTGGGAGAATCCAACATCGAATTCGGAATTACCCTGTGAAGAGCGGGCAACCCCAATTCGATATGGATCGGAGAGTAATGATTCAAATCATGGATCAGAAATGTGACGAAGCACTTAAGGGTGGAATGTACCCTATAGCAAAGTCAAATCCGGTAGTTTAAGTGAGAGCGTTTGTCGAGAAACCCGAATGAAGTTATTACGCGTAAGTTAATTATAAACTCTTGCGAAGTCTATACTTTATTCGATACTAGTTCTACCCACTCTTTTATTTCTCCTATTTGCGCTCAATGTTTAAATTTGACTCTAGAGAAATTAGACTTTGATTTATCTGTTGAAAATCCGTTGGGAAAAACCTTCATCACATCCACTGTTTATAAGTCTTGTTTGATTCAAATCGGTAATTGCACGTTACCTGTCGATCTTATTTCTTTGAAAATACTTGCATTTGATGTGATTTTAGGGATTGATTAGTTAACTACTCATCATGCTAAAATCGATTATTTTCGTAAAGTTGTTAGCTTTCATATTCCTAACCAACCTGTTATACAAATTCAAGCAACCAAACTACTAAAGTCAATCACTGTCATATTAGGTCATAAAGCTATTCGTTATTGAAAAACGGATGTCAAGCTTTCTTAGCCCATGTCACGGATTTAAATAAAATACGTCAGATTTGAATGATATTTCTATTGTTAATAAATTTCCTGATATATTCTTGAAGACTTCTTAGCCTACCCCTAGAGTGTGAAATCGAATTTTGTATTGACCCCAGTACAAAACTTATTTCTTAAACCCTCAAATATTTCTTCAACTAAAATGAACATATAATGCGCCAAAGACATTGGCTCGAGCTATTGAGGATTATGATAATACCATTCAATACCATCGTGAAAAAGCGAACGTGATAGCTGACGCGTTGAGTAGAAGATCGTATGCGTTTACGAGTACAAATATACGAACCTACGTGAAGATAACGAATATATGATTAGAACCGACTTTAGTCGATAATTTTAAAGCTGCTAAAGCTACATACCCGGAGCTGAGAATACGAAAAAGAAGGTTAAAGAGGGCGTTATTTTTAAAAGCAAGAGTTGCCGAAAGAGAGAGGAAATCTCAACCCTCGATTTAATGGCCATTTGAAATCCTCGATCGAGTAGGAAACTATGACCTCTAGACTCGTTTTACCGCCAAGTATATCGCGTGTTCATAACATTTTTTTACGTATCGATGTTACGTAAATATGTGGACGACCCGAACCACAATATTAATTTAGAACCGGACGAGATAAGCAGGATAATTTAACGTATGAAGATGATACCTGTTAAATTCTTGAAATATATTTACATTCAAAGGTTATACCTTAGAGTATATCACAGAGGGTATCCTCACTGTTCGGCATACAGGTACGTACATAAATTTCGAGGGCGAAATTTCATAAGGAAGGGAGATGTGAGACCCAAAATTTATGAATAAAATTTAATTTTCTCGAAATATTTTTTGAATATTATGGTGTGGATTTGAGATAGTGTTATAGTTGTGGGTAGTATTTATAAATTTTGCAAAGTAAGCAAGTTGTTATATAATATTCGATTGGTCGGGGAATATTCTTTTTATCGGAGAATATCCGTACGACGGCACAATCATTGGTGGACCCTGCAACAGAATTATTATCGGATTGAGAAAACGACAAAAATATTTTTATGAAAATAACGGCGAAAGTTTTACCGTTTAAAACTGTTAAACTACTAGGTAGTAAAAGTACAATAATACGCGTGATTGCATAGTAGCACACGGTATTAATTATTTATGCTTACGTGAGAAGTCACTCAGTTTTGTTCAATTAATGCTACAGTAATTGCTGCATAATATCCCACGTTATTTGATTCAATTATTGTCGATATTTTATATATTATTAATTCAATAATTGAGATAACAAAGTTATTAATATTATTTTTTGCAATATTAACGATGTTTAGAAGTTCTGCCAAGGAGAGATTTGGTCACAAAATATGTTTTTAATGTGGGTGGGACCCATTTATGTGTGCTGATGAGTGATGTGGTGTGCGTAAGAATTTTCTTTTAAAATATTAATATTTTATTAAATTTTTAGCTTTGGTGTTCTACGCATTTTCCTATAAATAGGGTTCTTAGGTTAGAATTGAAAATCACACCAGAATCAGAAGTTTCTCTCTCTATAATATCGAGCATATTTTTGTGAGTATTTAGATACTTTGAGAATTGATAAGCAGTGCAAGTTTTCTTCAATATTATATCCAATATTCCAGCTAGAAGTACTATTCTTTTGAGATAAGTGATGTTATTTTTTTCCTAAATGATATTATTTCTTTTAATATCATTATATCGAAATATTGATATGAATTTTATTGTGAAAGGTTTAACTTTTCGTGTCGGGGTTACTATTCACGTATACGACACTATTCACGAATACGACACTATTCACAGAAAAATTAAATTTTCTTTTCTTTGTCCAAGTTGTATATTATGGTTACTATCTTCGATTGTACATATGTTTTGATCTTTATTCTTGAATTTTGCTCCACAATTGATTATTATGGAGTATTTTTGAACTTGGATAAACTAAAGTATGAATCCCTAATATTTGTTCTTTTATCTCACTAGATTCGTTTTCTATAAAATATTTTTATCATCCTCAGTCCTAAATGGTGATATAAATGAATATCTTTGGCCTGTAGTGCAAAAATGAATGATTATCTGATGAATATCTTTGGCCCATAGTGCAACAATGGACAGGTGTTGAGATGAACATGACTAACTGGTGATAGAAATGAATATCTTTGGCCCATAGTGCAAAGATGAATATTTGGTTCAAGATGTATATTGATTGATATCACAAGGATAAAATATTGATGATGGACTTTTAAATCATAGAAGATAGTAGACTTTATTCTTTACTTAACTCTTCTAATGAATTGTTATTTTCGCTGCGAATATTGATCTAAACTTGTTGTCCATTATATTTTATCTGATTTATTGAAGGCTAACGATAATTTATTTTCCATTATCTTGTCATAATATTTTTTACTGGGCTAGTTGAGCTCATCCTTTTCCTTTTTGTTCTATTTTTCTTCTCAAGAGGTGAGAATATAGCGGGAACTAGTCGGGTTGTAGAGTGATGGTTAAAGATAGTTGTTCTAGCAGTCCTCACTATTTTACAAAATAGTGTATCAATAATTGTAATGAGAACTCTATTTGAGTTTGGATATTGTCTAAAAGACAATATTTGTATTAAAACTCATAGCATATGTGTTGTAATATTTTGCACGACAATTGTAATAATAAAGTTTGTAGTTGTTTTCTATACCATGTATTTGGCGACTTAGAATGTGTTGTGTGAACCTATTTTGGGGGCGTCACATCATCACCCCTAAGTTTTGT
This sequence comes from Panax japonicus, assembly GCA_020205505.1. Classification (NCBI taxonomy): domain Eukaryota; kingdom Viridiplantae; phylum Streptophyta; class Magnoliopsida; order Apiales; family Araliaceae; genus Panax; species Panax japonicus. The sequence goes on along the minus strand of JAINUV010000395.1, from coordinate 31,944 downwards.
GTTTATGAATTATAATCACTAGAAATTATATAAATTTTAGTCAAAGTATAAAATTAGGTGGCACTATATAAAAATACAAAAAAAAGAGAGTTTATTTTAAACTTGAAATTAAATTTTAACCAAACTAGAGTTGTCCATTAAATGATACTACTACCTTTGTTCTTAAAAGATTGTTGTTTATGGTTTTTGCACATGGATTAAGAAAGTCATTTAATACAATCATTTAACCATTAAAATTTGTTTGAAATTCCATCACTACTCCTTTATGGGAAGTTGAAAACTATTAATACAAGTGAGAGAATTTCTTGGGACAATGAGAGAAGGTATGGGTGATATAGAAAGTAAATAATTTATTCTCCTAGAAAGTTGTAAACGACAAATAAATTAGAACAATTTTTTTACTCTAAAACGATAATCTTCCATGAATGGGGGGAGTATCGATATATATATTGAATGTTTATTATTCATGAGATTAATGTTATTTATTGATGCATATGATGATATATATGATAATAAATGAGATTGATTACGGACTACTGACCAATGTGATTGGATTTTATTTTAGTTGATGCATGAATAATTGAGTTTTATAAATAAATATGCGTACCTCGTCTTCTCTATTTTTTCTTAATGTAATTTATGTAACGATTTGAAATTTTGGAGATATTAAAATAAAGATTTAATTAATAATTTTTATTTTAATAATAATTTATTATATTGCATTGTATATGTGGCTTCATGCGATGTAATATGTGTGCTTAGGTAATATGGTAAATATATTAAATTATATTTACTATATGTAAATAAATTGATATAAACAATTTATAATGTGAGAGAATAAATTTATTTATTTTCTATATGTGATGTGTGTACATGTGCATTACATGAGATATTTGTAAGGTGATATATATATATATATATATATATATATATATATATATATATATATATATATATATATATATATATAACCAAGATCCAGTCCGGGATCCCGAATTTTGTTAAATTATGATTTTTTTTATTTATTTTAAAACAACTAAAAAAGACAGGTCTGTACAAGCTGTACAGACCTGTTTTGTTATATGTATCCAAATCACACCAAAAACACTGTATTATGTAAAAATTCCAGTTCCATAAAATATTAAAAAAAATTTAGAGGTTTAAAAAAAAAGTCCGCATTTTAGTAGCGTGTGGGAGTCCGAACTGGAACCGGACTCTCTCTCTCTCTCTCTCTCTCTCTCTATATATATATATATATATATATATATATATATATATATATATTATGCAAGGGAATGAAATTGTTGTGAACAATTTGTAAGATGAAGCGAAAGGTGGTTTAAATATATAATATTTTTATATTCTTTACTCGAGCATTAAATAAATTCTTAAATAAAATTATTTTAAAGAAGCAAGGCTATTATGATTATTATAATATCTAAGAGAATGAATAATTTCATTAGCATGAGAAAGTACGATTAACATATGTATTTAGTGTTTATAAAATAAATATGTGATAAAAACTTATTATGTTATGTTTTTATCATGGGGAATATAATTTATATATTAATGATTATATATAGACTTTATATATCTCCAAAAGGGGTGTAAATATTTTATAAGTGGGTTAAGTAGTAACTTAATAAATAAAATTAAGTTACTAAATAATGGGTAATTAAATTAAACATGAGGAAGTAAATTGGTCTAATTAATTAAATTAAGCCAATTGGATGTTTATTTAACTAATAAAACACTACTTCAAGCTTTAGCTTCCAAGCCATTTTTGCTTGTGCCATGAATTGGAAGGAGAAGGGAGGAGTGGAGTAGGGACCAAATAATTCTTGGGCTCCAAGTTGGAAAAATTGCTTGCAAAAAATTGGTGGAAGTCTCTTCCCCATCCCCATATTGCGGATCCTCTTTCTCTCTCTCATCCCATATAGAATTTTTAAAATTTCCTAACATGGTGAAGTGAAGAACCGTGAGTTTGTGAAACCATAGAAAAAAATTGGGATCAAGAATAAGATAAATTGAAAGATAACAAAGCTTGAATTTAGTAAAGAAAGAGAGCTTAAGGTATATTCTTTACTCAATTTTGAATTTAATTGAAGTTATAGAATATGTAATTTTCTATTGCTAAACTTGAGATTTTGGAAGTTTAGTAGGTTGTGAGGTAATTTTTATTGAAATTCCTTCGTATTGATTCAAGTTTTGGTCTATGTATATGTAACATGTAATTAGCATTGATTTTGAATTAATAAAACAAAATTTGATTTTGTTAGTAAGCTTTAGTTTAATAAAATCATTTTAGTTTGATTTTATGTATGAATTGTGATTAGAATTATGGACTTAGTGACCTGGTGGTTCGGTTTGGATTGTGCGGTGATATAAGGATAGAAATTGTGGCAAAATCGCTAACAAATGGACACGAAATCAAGTTGATTGATAATCACACGTATTTTGTTCGTATAAATTTTATAAAGAGTAAAAATGACTAAAAACTTGGAATTATAAGAAGCCAAGATCTTAGAACAGTCTTAATACGTTAAATAAGACTTACTTGGGAAATGAGTTGGGTTGGAACAAGTTGGGGCAAGTTTTGGATGACAAACGAAAAGTCCGAAAACTACTGTGGTTGCTGACCTTAAGGCCAATTTCGGATCTGGTTAGATGTTTCCAAAAATTCTGGGTTTTTGGGGTATTATAGTACACTGAATAAGGATTCCATAGACTCCGAAACGGACTAATTTCGAATTTCAGATCAAGGAGTTATGACATTCCAAAGTAAGTGCGTCGAATTTGTCAAAAATCTGGAAATTAGATTCAAACTTGTCCTTGCACAAAATTTCTGGAATTATGTGTTAAGAATTTGAAAATCGTTAAAGCATAATAGTTGTAGCCCCGGAAGTTAGCTTTGCGTGAGCACAAGAATCACTTAAAAATGTTTTGAAACGAATTAGTTATAACTGTTTTAGCGATAGAGGATAAAGCTGGAAAAAAATTAAAAATTGTTATAAACGTCCACTTTTGAAACATTGTTTAGGCAGCTTGTTGAACCCGAAATGGAAGGGTTATATTTTTTAAATATAGTCTCATATGATACGAAAAAAATAATAAAATTTAGAAATGATCAGATAATTGAGCAAGGCGTAGGAAAATCACGAAATGGTTGGTTCGTTAAGCCAAGCAGCAGCAGGCCAAGCAGCGTCAGGCGCCTGGTAGCACCTGTTGTGCAGGGCGTGCTAGTTGTGCAGTTTTGACGTGCCATTTTGTTCGACTTTCGTGACTTATTTTCGCGATTAGAAAATTATGAAAAATACTATGACATGAAGTCTATAAAATGATTGAAATTTGCCACGATTCGATTAATGGTTTGAGAATTAAAAATTAGTGAAGGAGCATGTCAGAACTTGTTAACGGGCGACACTGAAATTAGCCGCCATGGGCTGTTTTGACGTTCGACGTTCTGGATTGCGTTTGGGTTAGATTTTTAGCAATGTTAAGCCTAATAAAGTCCCAAGATAAAAGTATTGACGTTATGTGATAATTTATGCCATAAAAACTCAATCCGTACATAAAATATTGCAATAAAAATATAATATAAATATAAATTTACACATGTAAGCGAATGTAAGCTGGATATGATATGTAAAATGGTTTCATAATAATACGAAAAGTATGTAACCATTAAAAAGTGTAACGATCATAAAAGTGTTGAAATGAAGGTTTCCGAAGTTCGAAACAAAGATTTTGAACGAAGATTTACATAATGTGTATATATATATATATATATATATATATATATATATATATATATACAGAATTGATCAGGTCCCGGACTCCCGGACCTGATCAAAAATCCGGACCCCCAAAATTTGTTTTTTTTTTTTGTTTTTGGTAGAACAACTAAAAAAAAAAAAAAATTTATGGAACTGAAATTTTCCAAAATAAAGTGTTTTGGGTGTGTTTTTAACACCTACCCCAACCAATGTTATGTACAGTCTGCCCAGACTGTACAGACATATTTCGTTATAGACATCCAAATCACGCCCAAAACACTGTATTATGGAAAAATTTCAATTCCATAAATTTTTTTTTTTTTTGTTGTTTCAAAAAAAAAAAAGCAAAAAAAATAAAAGAAAAAAAAGGTCCGTATTTTAGTAGAGTCCGGGATCCCGGAATGGATCCGGACTCTATATATATATATATATATATATATATATATATATATATATGTAAGAGAATATGTGACTTATTTGCAAAGAGGAAAGGGGAAACTAACTTGCTAACGAAATAAGATATTTGTGTATGTGGCAATATCATGAGTTAACTCATGCACTATTGAAAAAGTATAAAAATTTATAAAATAAAAGAAATAAAATAGTAAGTTCCATTTTACTATTAAAACTATATATTATCATTTAAATCCCGAATTGCGAGTAAAAGTAAAAGATATTCTAAAATGGAATATGGATAGTTTAAGCTCAATAGGTAAAATATTTATATATTAAAAATGTGAGAGATCGTTATAAAGGATTGAAATGAATAAAGGTTCTAAATAAACCATGATTGGTTAAATTGAGAATAAAATATTATAGTTATATAACTAATAATCATGTATTAAATATATGCATGCATGTTTTGTGACAAAATTAGTTGCCTAATTGTGTATGTATGTAAACACAATTGTGTAGGATTTATGGAGAGAAGCTAAGTTAAATTTAACGGTAATCTCCAATCAAGGCAAATTTTTAAGTTCTATTATGTTTGTGGATTAAATGTTTATTATGTGTTGAATTACATACCATGCTCTATGAATTGCTAAAGTCAAATTATGACTAAGTCAATTCGGTTATAGAACTCAATTTACATGTAATATAAGATATTATATGTTGTATGAGAATTTGAGATGTACAAAACATGTATAGGTGTATTGCATGAAATTATATTGCATAAATTATATGCCTAGTAGAAAAATTATGTTGCATGCAAAGTCATGCAAAGTATATAAAGTGGGTGTTATGTAAAACATAATAGACTGTTAAATTTGTTGGGCTGTAAAGCTTAATCTTGTAAAACTATTTTTTGGCAGGTTAATGATACAGTGGCAATATTACTTGGTATACGGACGATGAAGGTTGAACGACGTACGAAATGAATACATTTTCGTGAGTTAGAAATTGTAATAAAGTTATAATTGATGATTTGATAGTTTAAAATATTCACTAAAGAATAGTTATTCTGGAGTGTATTATGATGATTACATTATATTAAATAAAGTGATATAGCAACATTATTATATACAAAAGAATTTGTATTGAGGAAAAAATTCGAACTTGATAGGATATATAATATAACTCTGAATGAAAGTGAATCATAAATAAATATGATTCTCAAGATATAAAATCATAAAGGTTGTGGTTCAGGGAAGAAAGAAAGACAAATTTATTTCAATTATTCATATTTTTAATTAGTTTATCATTGAATAATGAAGCAAAGCTAGTTAAGATAGTTTTTGATGCCAAGGTCAGGCTTACGTTAGTCTTAATTTGGATTAAAAGTGTGGGTCTTGATTTTGGGGGCCTCATAAGTGGTGTCAAAAGCTTGAGGTTAGTAAGACTTTAGGTAGGAGAACCTTAGGTTATAACCTTACGAAAATAATAAAGATAGTAATATGAAAAAACTCAAAAAAGAGTTTTCAGAATGAATGGAGGCATTCATCATAAGAAAATAATAATAAACATATTATTATTTGGAGGTGTTATTTGAGTTATTCAGCTTGATTTTAGAATGTTGGAAAAGACCAAAAGATAGTAAACTCTGGTGTGAGTTAGAAATGATCAACCTTAAATAAAAAGGGTATGGTTAATCCGATATTAGCAAAAAGACATAGAGGATGTCAGAATAAGAAAAAAACACTTGTGTTGTGTCATAGACATTGGTGATATGTCATAACAAAGCTAGACACTGGTGATGTGTCATAATAGAATAGATACTAGTGATGTGTCCTAATAAAATAGACATTGGTGATATGTCATAAGAAGTTAGACACTGGTGATGTGTCATGATTAAGCAGACACTGTTGTTGTACCATAAGACACTGATGTTGTGTCATAAGAAGCCAGACACTAGTGATGTATCATAATAAAGTCGACAATGGTGATGTGTCATAGAAAGGTAGATACTGATGATGTGTCATAAAAAGCTAGGCATGAGAGAGGATAGAGTAAAATAGACACTGATGATGTGTCATAATAAAACAAAACACAAATGTTGTTATGATAATAAGAATAGGCATTGGGAATGTCAAAATTAAGATATAGATGATGTCAAAGATGGATAGACACAGATGGTGATAAAATAAAGTAGACTACTGAGAGGGCCAAAAGCATAAAAGAGTGAGTCCGGAAATTTTAGGACCTTTCACAATAATAGAAGATTTTTTATGAAATAGCATAAGGTTATTATGTATTTGGAGATGCATGAATATGTGTATTAATATATACTATGTCGTGATTGTTCTAGTGTGATTAATAAATGCTTTAAAATAAAAAGATAAGAAAATAACATATTTTATTATACAGATCAATGCCGCCGACAAGGGGTCAGCGTAATCACGAAGAGACAGAGGGTAAAACTAGGGATCAGGTGGATCCCATACAACACTTTGTAAATCTTTTTGTAGGAGCAATAAATAGAAACTCTAACCAAGAAGAAGCAAATCCTCAAAAATTGCGGGGTGGCAAGTTTCAAGGATTTAAAGAATATGGGACCACCTGAATTTAAAGGGATTACTAAGCCTATCGAGGCTCAAGCATGGATTAAAGAAATGGAAAAGGCATTCGATATTTCCAGGATAGCTGAAGAGCAGAAGACTTCTTTTGCTGTTTATATGCTTAAGGGTGAAACAAACTTATACTGGGAAGCGAATACGAATAGAGCTAGTAAATGAGTGATTGCGTGGGAAAGAATAGAATATAAAGAGAGATAAAACTAATCTTGTATTATGTTTTCTTATCTATATTTACAGTAGAGATGTCCTCTTTATATATGCATATATGATATCAACTAAAGCTAAAATCAAGGAGTCAGATATTCTAAGATGAATCAAGAAGTCAAATAGTTTAAGGAGATGATTGTGGAAATTCAAAAATAACATCTAATCTAATTGCTAATTAGTAACTAGTGTTGATATCCCCCTTTAAGTCAAAGGGTATTCTGGAAGACACTTTGTGACACCCCCAAATCTTGGGGTACTTCATTTCCACAGGATTTGGTGCTCACTATCCAAACAACTTAAACAATAATCTTATCCCATTAAATCTGGGTACTCCATTCCCATAATAAGGATAAAGACGTAATTTAAATAACTTAACAATAATCTTTCCCATAAAGGGTTACCTCCACTTAAAACAATCCCAGGCAATCTAACCTTAAACTATTACATAAGTCTGCGGAATACATCACAATATAACATAAGTCTTATAACACAAATCTTTAAATATTCACATAATCTTCATCACTTGGACATCTTGCCCTTTTCTTTGCTGGAAGATGGCTCATCGACTTTCTCGACTTTAGCTGTAGTGTTAAGTGCAAGAGTGAGCAAACAATTGCCCACTATTATTGTAACAATCCAGAATTTTATTATAATTTTCAAATATTTATTGAATTAATAAATATTTTTAATTGATGTATTTGTTGTTTAGTAGATATTTGTTAGATTATTTATAGTAAGTAAATAATTCATGAGTTATAGAAATTAACTTAATTAAGATAAATGAGAGATGAATGTAAATCTATGAGATAATATTCTAATTTAACTTAATAACTAAATTAGAGAATTGTTAAGGTTATATAGTTTGTTAGAATGTTGTCATAATTTAATTTAATATTAAAGTGATATGTTTAATTATTAAGTAAAATTATAATGAAAATTATAATTTTGTGGTAATTTTATTTTTAACTAAATTGGATATGGGAATCCAATAAATAATGTGGGACTATAAACTAAATGAGTTATTAAAAATTACAATAGTTTTAATGGATTTACCTAAACAAGGCTTAAGGATATAAGTCTTTATTTTAAAGTGTTTTGCCAAACAAAGCCTTATGGCTTTTGAATTTTGAATTTAAATTAAAATAATAATAAATAAAATAAAATAAAAATAAAATATTAAATTTTATAACTAGTATATCATTTACATTTAATAAAACGTCGTTTTTAGACGTTTAGCTTTGTGCGTTGGTTTAGTTGGTTTTACGTGAAAAGAATTGGTCTAAGCCTAAGAAGAAGAAAGAAGAGAGTTTACAGAGAAAGTTTGAGAGAGTTTGAGAAAGCTTAAGAAGAGAATTTTTGTGATTCTAAAGCAATATATGTGTTTAGCAAAGATTATATCCGAGCAAGTGAAGGTATAAATCTCTAAAACTCAAGTTTACGTTTATAAGAAGAGTTCATGTTCTTGACTTTAAATTTTTTGTAAATTATATGTTTGATGAATTGTTGTTTTACAAACTGATTAATGGTTTTTATTAGTAAATTGTGATGATAGAATAGCATCTAGACAGGGAATTAGTGTGCTAATTATGTTCAAAAAGAAAGAAAATTGTTTATAATGTATATGGTTTATGTATATGGCTTGTGAAAGTACAAAAATTTGTAGTTAGTTTGTGAACTAAACTGTAAATTGAGTCTATAATATTTTAGTACTTTGAAAAATGAAAAGAATGCAGGTTGAATGAATCAATTGGTTAAGAACGAATTCATAGTGAATGAATTCGTTAAACATGTTAAAACCATGAAAGTTTAGTATGAACATGAGTTTTGGGTCAAGATTTAGGCTAGTTAGTGTTTTTTAAATTGTTATAATTCTAGTATGTTGTATTTATATGAATTACGAATCCATTGAATTGAAAACGGACTAATTTGGATGTGTATAACTCAAGTTATGAAGATTAGTAGGAGAAAAGGGTCAAAAATCGCAAGAACAGTGAACTTAGAGTCTCGTTTCTGCTAACGGGCGCATCTGAGCTATACCTTAAGTTATTTAGGGCGTAGCTGCGCCCAAAGTGTGTCAGGTGTGACTGTTTTGACCTATTTTCGTAAAATAGGTATAACGTTTTCATACAAACTCCGATTGAGGCGATTCAAGATGATCCAGAACAAGTAAGAATAGACCTACAATGTTTATCTTTAAGTGTTCAAATTGAGGTCGGAACATGGGTTAAAATGGTCATCGTTAGGACTATTATGTTTTCAAGGACAATTGGAGGGCGTTGAGCATCCACATATGCAAGTGTGGTGCTTCTGACGATAAAAGATGTTGTTATAAGTTATAAAACATGAATGCTATTAAACATAATGATGCTTAACATTAATAAATAATGTATTAGATAATTTTTATAAGAATACTAAGCATACACGAGAGACAAATCGGGCGTGTGACAAATGAATGTCGAAACGCCGTAACAAATGTTAATGAACGTAAAAAGTGTTTTAAGTCAAATGAAATGAATATTATAAGATATGAAACGGGTTAATATAAAACCAATAATGATTCTTAACAAGACTTAAACACTTGAATGAACTTCGAGTACGACCTAAGAAGTAATACTGTGAGATGTAAATCGAAAGTTAACACAATCAAATTGAACATTGTGTATTAATTAATAAGAAGGGTTATGGGATGTAGAGTAAAGTTTACATTACAACTACTATGCGTTGCTATGTGACTAATAGTTGATGTGTATGATTATAATAATTGTGTAGGGCACGTGAAGTGCATATAACTATAAGCTATTAAACTGTTATTGGTAAACAACGATCAAGGCAAGTCTTTTAGTTCCTATTTGCTATTTGAAACTTGATGATTAACTATTTTAAATCTTTATTACAAATAGTATGATGTGTTATATATATGTTGAAAGTATGAAATGTTAAAGTCAACTTATAAGTATGTTGATTGAGTAATGAATGTTGATTGAGTGATGAACTTAATCTTTATACTTGTTATATGAACCTGCAACATGTTTGTTATGTTAGTTTAATGTTTATGGGATGTATGACAAGCATGTTATTATGTGCTACGTGATGCATGAAAACTTTTAGATTTGCTGGGCTGTCGAGCTCAACCTTGCAAATAACCACTTTTGCAGGTTAAGGATTCACGGTAACGTTATGTGAGTCATGAGTTAGATGTGATACTTGAAGATTTATACACTTTGGCTGAATTATTATTATTTGAACCATGTTTAGGGTTTCGAATAATTTATGATGCTTAATAGATGTTGAGTTATAAAGTTTAAGTTTTGTTTGTTGTATGAACGGGTATTGAACCTGGATGTAAGTTTTATTTATTAACTCTAATAAGGTGAGTAATAAACTAAGTACGGTTCAAAGGTAGGTAAGATAAAGGTTTTGAGAAATGTACTCGATAAATCACAATGATTAATGATAAACTGTAAAGTTTGTGTTATCTGATATATAAAGGTTATCGGATTGACATGTAAGATTCTATATAATAACAATGATGAAGCGAATCATACAATAAGATTGATTCAAAGACATATAGATGATAAAGGTTTTGATTCAGGGAATTAAAGTAGGAATATAGAAAAGTTTAAATCATTCCGCATTTTATTAAGCTTAACATCGAATAATGATGTAAAATCAGAAGTTAGACGTGTTATTAACGATCGAAGTCAAATTTTGGAGTCGTTATAGTTGGTATCTAAACTGATAGGTTAGAAACCTTAGGTAAGAGTACCTTAGGCTATAACCTTAGAGAAGATAGGTGAAGATAATAAAAGAATAAGCTAAAATAGAGTTTGAACAATAAGAAGTTATTTAAGAAATTTATAAAGGAAGAATTAAAACACGCGTGAAAGGATTTAAAGAAGAATCTCGCAGAGTTATAAGGAATATGAATGCGGGGTTACCCAACTCTAATAATAAGGATGTAAGATGATAATAAATAGACAATGTCTATAAGAAGAGAATGATAAAGAAGTTATGAATAAAAAGTTATATTTAAGTATGGTACAATCGTACTCTTTAATAGTTGATGTATGGTATCTGGGCTAAACGATTCCTTCATAGAGCAGAGGTATATACGAACTAGCATCTCGAAACCTAGTTTGTTGGTTGTTTGTGGGAAACCACTTAGCGTACCATATTGAAACAGTTAGAGACTCGATGTGTACCACATATAGAAAATGGATACGTATGATGAAAATGTGGAACTCAAATGAAATATTGAATAATGTAAATGAAGTTAGAAATTCTTAAAGGAAGAATTGTTATATAAACAAGAAATTCAAAGAAGAATCTTGAAGAGATATAAAGATAAGAAATGGGAGTTACCTAACTCCAATAGCTAAGATAATGAATAATGATGAATATACAAAGTTTGTAAGATTAAAAGCATAAATAAAATCGTAAATGATGAAAAAAAGGAAAGAAAGAGGATCGCAAAACAAAACGATCACGAGTTAAGAAAAGAATTTTAAGGGAGATGATTATAGAATAAGATAACGACGTGATCTGTTTAAGTTATAAAAGAAAGATGGTCTGTAATGTTTGAATAATTATAACTTGATGCTATGAAGATAATATACTATAATATAGTACGGGATAAACTCACGAGGAGTTATAGATAATGTGATATGAGGAATTCGTATTGAGCAAGTTAAGCGCAAGTTAAGAATAAGTTATAAGTAAGATAGAGTTAGGTGGGATTTCAATTAAGGACTGATGTGATGGCTGAGTTGTACAAACCTTTGTATGGGCGAGAATTTTGTGCTTGCACTCAGTTTATCACATTGATAATCATTGAAATGTTGGTGTCGCGCTATCAATGTATATGTGACAAAAAGGTGATTCTTTTCTCATGTGTATATTTAATAGTTAGAAACTATTAAGATTAGTCAGATATTATTAGGATTAGGTGCGGTTCTTAAAACCAATGCATATGGTAAGTTCCTGACTCATAATAATATGGTATGTTTTGAACCTTTAGCGAATGGACGCCTATGGTCTGACTAGGATATGTTCTTAAACTCATATTATTGTGGCAAGTTCCTGAACTTCTAATGTGTAGTAAGTTTGATGAACTATACTGGGGGTATAGGAAGATTGTAAATTTAAATACAAGAATATTTAGTATAGGAGCACTGGTGGTGCTAGAAATAAAAAGAATTAGTTAGTAATGAGGTATTGGAGTAAAAATTGAAATTGATGGAGAAAATTACATATTCCAAATCTTCTAGCTTTGCTAGATTTTTGAAATTTATTGACTTCGTACTGATATTTGCATTTCTATTTTTCTTAAAAAATATTGGATCAAACGATGGAACCAATGAGTTTTAAAAATAACACCGTTATTCGTATGTCTATGCTAATTATTTTGGCTAGACAAAATTAATTTAAAAATATCAAAATGTATTTTTTATGTAGTCATTAAGGCATCACTAAATATAATGCTGATTTGACAAACGAGGAGGTCATCAATGCAATTGAACCTAATGTTGGATGTGATCATAAGATCGTCAACCCACTATGGTATAATGTAGCATGACAAAGTCATATAATGACTGAATCCTCAACGTACTATCGAGATAGTACAATATCATGTCATCATAAAGGAATTTTTGGTTTTCTTTAAAATAAGAAAGATATGCCATATGAATTGGATAAAACAATTTTGATTGATGTTCGAGTTGTTGTTAGAAGTCAATGATATTTGATTCAGCTAGATAAATGTTCAAGTTATTGCTAGAAATATATTATATTTGATTCAGTTATTGTTAGTTCCTAGAGGCACAATAGTTATCTAGAAGGGGGGGGGGTTGAATAGATATTTTAAATTCTTTCTTTTCAAAATACTTGTTAGTTTTGATAATGATTTAAGCACATCGGAATTAAGATTTGTTTGTTTTCCCTTCAAGATATAATTAATTAATAGGAGTAAAGTAGTTATAGCAGTTATGGAAAAAAATATAAGAGACACATTGATTATAAGTGGTTCAGAGCATTCAAAGCTCCTAATCCACTCTTCTACTCCTTGATTAGGAAATCCACTAAAGATATCTTTACAACTTCTGAATCTCACAGATTCCTTCAAGACCAGCAGTCTTGGAACTTCTTAGTTCACTATTGAACTCTTCACGTCCAGCAGACTTGGTACTTCTCAGTGCACTTAGAACTCTTCAAATCATTCTGACTTGGAACTTCTTCCTTTACTTGATAATAGTTGAGTTCTTGAATGGTGCTACTCAGTTGCCGTTAAGCTTGTGTTCGAAAGAACTGAGTAGCTGAGCAAGCTTTCCTTTTCAGATCGTAGAGTTGAGCGTTGAGTGTTCTTCAGCATTTTGTTCAGTACTTACTTAATTTCTTTCATCTTCTGAAGCTTTGTATATATAATGTCTTTGAAATGTATCCGTTGAAGCATTAAATGCATTTGACATTTCTGAGCTTTGATGGAGACTTTTTGCACAACTTCTGATTAGCAGACTGGCCTATTGACACAACAGACTGCTATCTCACCTAACACCTGAAAAGGTGTTTTCTGCTGACCCATAGTACTTTCATTAGCTTCTTCAATACGTTTCTTTGTTATACACTAAGGATGACTGTTGTGTCATTGGGACTCCCGAGGATGTTGTACAGTCTCGCGATGTGGTGTCAGGTATCATTTTGATCAATAAAGTTAATGCTTATGTATTATCTGATTAGGGTGCTACTTGTTCGTTTATATCCAACGACTTTGCTAAGAACTTGGAATTGCCTAAGGGCGAGTTAGAATACCCCATGAACATAGAGATTATGAATATAGAAGTGATCCCTGTTAAGTATGTAGACAAGAACTTGGGGAATTTGACGTTATCTTGGGAATGGATTTGCTATTCAATTACATGGTTGTAATTGATTGCCAGAAGAAATATATTAACCTTATGACTCCGTTAAAGGTTGTGTTTTATGGCAGCAAGTCACCTAGACAAGTGAGTTGTTTGATGATGTTGCAGGCCAGGAAGTTGTTAAGACAAGGCTGTGTAGCATATTTAGCCTACATAGTCGATAGTCGTAAAGAGAACCCGAGGATAGAAGAGATACCAATAGTGAGGGACTTCACAGACGTATTTCCAGATGATCTGCCAGGACTTCCGCTAGACAGAGAGGTTGAGTTTGTGATCGATTTAGCACCAGGAACTACTCCAATATCGAAGGCATCGTATTGCAAGGCTTTGGTAGAGATGAAAGAATTAATGGTACAACTACAAGAGTTACTGGATAAGAAATACATTCAACTGAGCATATCACCGTGGGGAGTGCCGATGTTATTTTTAAAGAAGAAGGATGGGATGATGCGGCTCTCCATCGACTACAGAGAACTGAATAAGGTCACGATTAAGAATAGATATCCATTATCGAGGATCGACAACCTGTTTGATCAATTGAAAGGAGCGAGATACATTTCAAAGATAGACTTGAGGAGTGGTTATCATCAGTTGAAGGTGAAGCCAGAAGATGTTCCGAAGACAGCGTTTAGGACTCGATATGGTCACTATAAATTTTTGGTGATGTCATACGGTCTAATAAATGCTCCTGTAATGTTTATGGACCTGATGAACAGGGTATTTAAACCGTTTTTGGATAAATTTGTGGTGGTATTTATCGATGAAATTTTGGTATACTCAAAAACCAAGGAAGAATATGTAGAGCATTTGAAGGCAGCGTTAGAGGAATTAAGAAGGGAGAAGTTGTATATCAAGTTTTTGAAATGCAGATTTTGGATTGAACGAGTACAATTTCTAGGACATGTGATTGATAATGACTAAATTTGGTAGATCCATCCAAAGTCGAAGCTATGATGAACTGGGATCTGCCAAAAATGCCATCGAAAGAAAGAAGTTTTCTTGGATTGGCAGGATATTATAGAAGATTCATTCATGACTTTTCCAAGATCGCAACCCCGCTGACGAATTTGACTAGAAAAGCTTGAAATTCGTTTGGACAGAGAAGTGAGAGGAAAGCTTTCAAGAACTTAAGAAGAGGTTGAGTACAACACCTGTGTTATCTCTTCCAGATGACACATGAAATTTTGTGGGGGAAAAGTTTCAAAAATGCACCTGGCGTTTATACAGATGTCTTATTTACACCCTAAACTAATTTTTTTCTTTCCAAAAGTACCCTTAATGTTATAAAAATCAGGTCACCTGTGCCTCTGCTGTTAATGGACCAGCCAGCTAGACTAACTCTGTTTACACGTGGTCAATTATTGTTGATTAGGCACGAAGAGAGAGATAGAATAAAAGCCAGAGTCTATTTTAAAAAGGTGCAAAAAAGCCCTAATCAGTTTTCTTCAAAAGAGAGATACGAATAAGTAGGAAGGAATAAGAGTAAACTCTTCAGCATTTTACAGAAATCATAATGAGGGAGTTTTTTTACAACTGTGAGAGAAATCATAAAAAGTAATTTGTTTTAAGTGGTGTGTGTGTATGTGTGTGTATAATATGTTTAAAACTGCATATTTCCATCTACATGAATAAACCCAATGGTGGAGTTGAAGATTTTCCCTTGACCATACAAAAGAAGGGTATGCTTGAAACGAAGCAAAAGACCTTTTGTAAATAGTTCTTTTTACGTAGTGTATATAATCCAAAAAAAATTCATGATGCAAATAATTTACTTGGTGTTTCTGCCAATGTTTAATTTGCAGTCACTGCTATGCGACTCCAACCCTAACTCTCCTGCAAACTCAGAATCTGCTAGGATATTCAGTATCAACTAGCATGAGTACAATCGTAGAGTGAGGGAAATTGTGGAGCAGAGCTGGATTGCGGACTGATGTGTTACGAGTACACCAATGCTCCAGACCTCATGTACTACTATAAGGGCTATTTCTATTCTTATTCTTTATAGATTACTCAATACAATTTAGACTTATCTAAAGAACAAAAATGGCAGGAACTAGGCTTCACCTTTTTCTCGTCTTCTTATCTCCTCTTCGATTTCGTATCTCTCTTTTGAAGAAAACTAATTAGTGCTTTTTTGCCCCTTTTGAAAATAGACTCTAGAGTTTTTTCTGTCTCTCCCTACGTGCCTAATCAGCAATAATTGTCCACGTGTAAACAGAGTTAGTCTAGGTGGCTGGTCCGTTGACAACAGGGGCACGGGTGACCTGATTTTTGTAATGTTAAGGGTACTTTTAGAAAAAAAAAATTAGTTTAGGGTGTAAGTGGGACATTTGTGTAAACGTTAGGGGCATTGTTGGACCTTTGCCCAATGTTGTGATTTATAGTGATGCGTCACATAAAGGACTGGGATGTGTGCTTATGCAAAATGGCAGGGTCATTGCGTATGCGTTACGACAATTGAAGGACTATGAGAAGGGGTATCCGACCCATGACTTGGAATTAGTTGCGGTGGTATTTGCTTTAAAGATCTGGAAACACTATCTCTATGGGGAGAAGTGTGAAATATATACAGACCCCAAGAGTCAGAAATATATTTTTACACATAAGGACTTGAATATGCGCTAAAGAAGGTGGCTAGAGTTAATTAAGGATTATACTTGAAAAATTTTATACCATCCGGGTAAAGAAAATGTGGGTACCGACGCCTTAAGTAGAAAGGGTCGGGAGAAATTGATGATGTTGACCGCTCAGGAGGAACTAATTTTAACAACGGAGAAGCTAGAATTGGAAGTGAAGTATCCTATGGAAATTGATGAGAAGTTGTTCTAGATGCAAACTGATACAACTTTGCTGGATAAAGTTAAAGAAGCTCAACTTCAAGGGGTCAGCGTAATTAAGAAGAGACATAGGGCGAAACTAGGGATCATGTGGATCCCATGAAACACTTTGTAAATCTTTTTGTAGGAGAATAAATAGAAACTCTGACCAAGAAGAAGAAAATCCTCAAAAATTACGGGTGGCAAGTTTCAAGGA
>JAINUV010000395.1:0-10000 GCA_020205505.1 Panax japonicus | reverse complement strand
CCAATTACATGCGATGTCAAGCATATCTCTACCTTAACACTCATCAAGTTTAAGCTATTAACAAAATCCTGAACACATGCTATCATGATTAGATCTAAATCTATACTTCATCTCTCGAGTTCATATAGATTATCACGGTAATTGATGGCCAAGAAATTAAACAATTAAGCCCAAATCACAATAGACAATCCTCTCAATAGAACATAATAATTGATAACGAAGCATATTAAAACAAACTACACAATAAGATCAATTGTAATCTCAAACAAAGAATTCGTTCATGATTATTGAATTTAAACTAAGAATCCATAATTGAATAATCATTAAAAGACAAAAATAGAAGAAGTAAAGAAGATAGAATCTATTGTCCGTAGATTTGACGCTCCCTCCTTGCTCCTACTTTGAATCTTCAATGGTCTCCAAGTTGCATCAATCTCCAAATCTCATAAAAACTAGTGTTTTGATCTAATTTACTCTAATCTAATCTAATAGAATTATTCTAAAAACTCCCTAATCTATCAATAAATCCCCTCTAATCTGTGTAATTCCCCTCCTTTTATAAGCCTTTGTACATGTCTTTAAGTCCTCTTGGAAGTCCTTGAATCAAACAACTCGAAACAATCCTTTTCGGACTCAAATACGGACAAAATCTACTCTTTTTCGCATAGGCCAGCCCCGGTTGGCTTTTTCCTTTGTAAAACCCCAGCCCCGGTTGGGTAGTGGACTGCTAAAATGCCCAGGACCCCAGCCTCGGCTGGGTCCTAAGGCACAAAAAAGTCCAGCCCCGGCTAAGGTGCAAACTGCCAATTAATTTTCTGCTGGAACCTCCTCTGCTAAAACTGTCATAACTTTTAAACCGAGAGGAGTTACGGGGCCTGCGACCTATAAAATCGAATATATCGACGAGATCTACAACTTTCATTCTTTGATCTTTGAGAAATAACGAACATATGATGGTCAAAATTGGACTGGAAGTGACTGATATGCGTATGACCACCCAAAATGGTGAAGTTCAACGTCCGTTGGTAGAAATGTCATAACTCTTTCATCCGAAATCCGATTTGAATGATTCAAGATGTTACGAAATTCTAAGAAAACGCTCTACAATATAGTATAAGCTCCAAGCTAAGAACATGAATTGAACATGAAAGCATAAACGATGTCTGGATTGCTTTTTCCTTGTATTTTCCTTGCTTGTCCTTACCAATAGTCGCTCACACCACTTCCAAACGTATAACCTACAAAATGAACATGAAATGCATGAAAAGTAACTAAAAAACATGAGTTTAAGAAACATATTCAAGTAATAGATACCGGATAAGTAGGTATAAAACCTACTTATCAACTATAAAGGTGATTATTAGGTACATCATGAATCGTGTGAGGAATATGAGTGATCTAGATGGAATTTAAACCTCCCATATATTAGGGGTGATATCCATAGGCCTCTTGATTGAGTAGGACTATGAAATGCATGGCCATGCTCAAATAGTGATTTGTTTCATATAGTCTACTCATTGATCAAGAAAACTCAGATTAAATTATGAAGAGTATGACACATTCCATGACTCGAGTTTAATCTAGGATATTAAGGTTAAAAGGATTAAATTGCATTGAAACATTGGTCACGAAAAGGTTGCATCGAATCATCGATCTTATTATTACTTGGGTAGCAGTGATGCATTACTAGATGTCGCTCACTATTTATAATTTTATAATATGATTTTAAAATTATTGCCAACGTAATAATAACCTATAAGGTCACACACATAGAACATAATTTAAAATGGAATTAATTTAAATTTTAAGGATTTAAATATATTAATATGATTAATAGTATTTAAATCACGAATTTAAATTAAAAGGATAATTTTTATATATGTATATTAATTAAGTAAAACTTAATTAAGATATATATATATATATATATATATATATATATATATATATATATATTCAGATTTTATGAAATTAGGTTTTGATTAATCCCCTTTTTAACCACTATATATATGATATAGTAGCCACTTAGGGTTATATCATAACATCATAATCAAAAACAAAAACCCTAGCCGCTCTTAGAGAGAGACTAGAGAAAAATAGAAAATCCATTCCTTTTGGTGGCTAGTACCGCAATTCCTTCTTCTACAGATCGTACGACGGTTCGCGGGGTCGTTCGTGTGGATACCGTAGAGTCACAGTCCGTTTGAATTGCGTTGGAGATTCGACCGCATCAATTTAACCGAAATAATCGGTATAATATCTAAACCACTGGATTAATTTCTGTTTCACATGGATCCTATTTTTGGGTTTCGGAAATTGCTTTGAATTGTTCTATTTCCGCTACATTTTATGTGCCGAACCCCTACAATTCTATTAATCTTAACAGAGTTAGCAAGTGTAATTTCTCAATCCCAAGTTTCAATTCATGTTTTTAACTTTTCTCCATAATTGTATTTAAGTTTTCTGTTAATTGAAACTCATGATTTATTTGTTAAAAACTTGATGTTAGATATTTATTAGCATATATAGTTCAATTTTATATGATTTATAGGTGTTTTAGAGTAACTAATCCATGAAATCATGTTCGAATTGGAGTTTTATAGTTTAAAGAGAAAAATATATGAATATGGCTTATAAGTACAAAAAATTATGTTTAAATTGCATATTAATCGGTAAATTGATGAATGATTTTGTTTATACATGTAAAAATGAATAGAACAAACTTAAACAGACTGATTTGGTCGAAAAACGAGTTCAGAGCGGTTGATTTCGTTAATAATGTTAAAAATGGAGTTTTTCATAAGAATAGTGAAATTATGTGATTTGATTCAAGTAATTGTATAAATTAAGTTGTTAAAATCATGTTAGAAAGGTTGGCTAATGATCATATATGAATTATAGTATCTGAGTGTGCTTAAATTAATGTATGGAAAAGGAAATTGGAAGTTATGACCCTGTTCTGTGTTCTTCACGACAATATATGGTTGAACTTGTGTGAGATTTTTAGCCTAAATTGGCCTTGTTATGTGTTCGTGAACTGCAAAAACTGAGTCTGAGTAACCCCGCCCGGCGGGCGTTACCAAACTAAATTACCCTGCCCCGACGGGCAAAAAAATAAAAAATAAAAAATAAAAATAATAAAAATAATAAAAGAAAATAATTAATTAATTAAAATATTTATCAAATAAAATGAATATTTTAATTGTGATATTTATGGAATAAAATAAATATTCGATGGAAATTATCAAAAAAATATTTATCAAATAAAATAAATATTTTAGTTGAAATATTTATGGAATAAAATAAATATTCGAGGGAAATTATTATTAAAATATTTATCAAATAAAATAAATATTTTAGTTGAAATATTTATACAATAAAATAAATATTCTATGGAAATTATTATTAAAATATTTATAAAATAAAATAAATATTTTAATTGAGATGTTTATGGAATAAAATAAATATGTGATGGAAATTATTATAAAATAATTTATTTGAGTGTAATAATAGTAAGGGAAAGAAAATATTTAATTTAATTATGTAATTAAATTAGAAGTGTAATGATTTGTTCAATAAAGTGGAGTTTATATTAAATAATTAAGTGAAAATGTGACTAGTGGACAATATAATAAGTGAATTATAAAAATAAATTAGAAAAGGTCTTGTGACCTTATAACTGCTATGCTTTGTAACCGGTTAAACCACGTTAAAAAAATGATGTCCATGAGATGATATGATGTTGTTTAAACTTAAGATTTGAGATTTCAGTCCTATATATGTGAATGATGGTAGTGAGCAGAATTTAAACCAAGTTAACAAGTTGTATTAAATGAGAAAACTAAACCTATAAGGTTAGTATTAATGTAACTAATGAATGTCGTGAATACATATGGTATATGTGTAGGACTTGTGGTGAATGGGAGTAGTAAACGTTTAGCCTACGCACGAGGCAAGTTCTCTAACCCTTACTTTATCTGAACAAGTTTCGAAACCTTGTTTCTTTATGTAAAGCAAGTTCCTTATTCTATCTTATTTTTACTGTTCAAGTCAAGATTTCATATTAGACGCTATCATTCTTTAAAAGCATGATTCCTGTTATACAATACTTATTCGATTGTATACATCTTGAATTTTATTATTCAAATTGAATATCAATTATTATTGAACCTTGAAAGACTAGCTAACCCTTATTGATTCGACTAGTCCATAGTTGATGAACGTTCTAAATTTTAGAACCATTGTTAAGCTTATCCAAACCAAACTTCCTTTGGTGCGGACTCTAATGTCAAACTGAGATGAACAACCCAGTTATAGGGGATTAATTATGCTTTAGCGTTAGATATTGTGAATAGTATGGTACTAAGGGATGACCCCCCTAAGTACGAGAAGAAGAGTCCATAGTCTTATGATTGTTAAAGATTTTAAGTATAAACACTTGATAACCTAGGACGTAGTTCAAGGTTTTATGACCCTCAAAAGTTCTTTTGATTCTTGTTATTCATTCTTGATTCAAAAGTCGAGTTTTCTTATTTCAAAAGTCTTTGATTCATTCACATGTTATTGTTTTATTGTTTTATTGTTATATTATTATACTTGTGGGAAATCGTGTTCACTCTTGCGTAATAATAACATTGCAGTTAAGAAAGAAAGGTCTGACGAGCCTTCTACTAGGAAAGGCAAGGGCAAGGTTAACAAGTGATGAAGACTTGTTGTTTATTTGTTATGTTATGTTTTAGACTTATGTGTAAGTTGTGTAAGACTTAATATTTGTTTATGTTTCTGCATTTGAGATTTAAGGTTAGTATGACCTGGGATTGATGTATTTACATTCAGATGTTGTAACTCCATAAGGAGGATTTATTTCTATCTATTTATGGTTTTTCATTTATTATGGGTAGATGGATACATGATGTTTGGACAGTGAACACCAAATGCCATGGGAATTGAAGTACCCGGATTTAGGGGTGTCACGGGTTGGTATTAAGGATGTAGGTTATGAACCTTAGGTGAGGAAAAAACCTTAGGTAGTAGCCTTATAAAAGAACGAGAACATAGTGGTGATAAACTTTTATCGAGTTCTAAGAATTGAATTCCTTAATTTATTGAAGATAATAAAAGACTTTATGTGCTTATGTGATAAACTTATGTGCTCGAAAGTATCGATTAGTAAACTTAAAACTGTGTTTTCAGGATGTCAGATGTTGGAAGATCTAGTTGAGCTGGGGAGGAGGAACCCCGAGTAGCTAGAGAGGAGGAGCCCTGAGACATTCATGTCGTCCGGGAGAAGTTGGTGCAGAGAGAGCCATCTCCATTGATCATTGTTGTTGGTCAAGAGTATGAGCCTGAGTCTGATCCAGTGGAGGATCCTAAGGAGGACGAGGAGGAAGATGAGTTCCCATAGAACTCTATTGCAGCTCAGATGTATGACGAGGTATATGACCATAACATCGAGCTTCAGGATAGAGTCACAGAATTGGAAGAGTTGGCAAATTAACGCTAGGCCACTATAGGACAAAAGAATGCGGAAATCCAAGGTCTTAATGCAGTCTTGGAAATGTGGAGTGGAAATTAGTTCACCTAGAGGGTGAGAATGAGGAGCTGGTGGCAGAGGTTGCAAAGCTGAAGGATGATCTAAGAGAGGAATCCACTAAACGAGCCAGAGCAGAAGATACTTATGAGAAGGCTTCCTAGCGAGCATATATAGCCGAGAAAGAGGTACAAACAAAGAAGGTCAAGATGATGGAGATGAATTGTGCATTCAGCACTGCGGTGAACAAGGCCCATGATCGAGTTATGTACTATCCAATTCAGTTTGAGGACTTACATTCGTATATGTTGGATCGCAGAACGATGTTTCATATCATGGAAGAACAGCGCGGGAGAAGCAATTCGATGTCTTAATAGGTCGTGATAGGAACAATATGAATTATGTGAATGTCTATGTTAGTTAAAAATGTAAATTCCGATGTGCTTATAAACAAAGGAATATTATGATGATTAATCCTTAAGATTCTTTATCTCAGGATAGATGATGTAAATAGCAATGGTGCTATCGTATGATGTTAAAACTTTCGATTTAAATAAAATAATAGAGTTTTATTTGAGATAATATGTTAAGTGATTATGTTTAAATGTTTTAATAAAGCCTTAAACATTTAAGGGATTGAAGAAAACCTAATAAGCGTATATTCTTAACAGAAATATGCCGCTAAGAAGAAGACCAAATCGTCAACCGGCCCACAACGGGTCGACGAACAACAACGCCAATGCTGACCCCGTTCAGCAGTTGGTGAATTTACTGGCTAGAGCAATTTATAATCAACCTCAAGCTCCACCAAATAAATGTTCAAGGACTTTAAGGCGGTGGGACCACCAGAGTTTAAAGGTTTCATGAACCCAATAGAAGCTCAACTTGGATTATGGAGATGGAAAAGGTTTTTGACATCGCTAGAGTCAGAGAGGACCAGAAAACTACCTACACAACATTCATGCTAAAATCAGAAGCCAGTTATTGGTGGAAGAAAATAAGGTCCGTGGAGGAGAAGGTGTGATCACCTAGGAGAGGTTCAAAGAGATGTTCTTCGAGATATATTTCCCAACAAGCTCGTAGAACCAAATGGAGGTACAATTTTTGGAATTGAAGCAAGGCAATATGTTTATACCAGATTATGCGGTAAAATTAAATGAGTTGGCTAGGTTCGCCACGTATCAAGTACACACGGATGAGAGGAAAACAAGAAGGTTTGAACAGGGACTGAAGCCCTGGTTATATAGCAAAGTGTCAATGTTTTAGCTGAACACTTTTGCTGGAGTACTGAAAAAGGCCATCCTAGCTGAAGGTGGGAGCGATGCGGTGACCAAGTACAATCAGAATCAGAAGAAGAAGAAGAGTGAAAATGAGGGAAATAACATGGCTAGTGGTAGCAACACGAGAGAAAGTATCAATCAGAAAAGGAGGTGGACTGATAACTCGTCAATTGAAATTCAGCAAGGAGGTCAGAAGAAGGGGATTGAAGCATGTCTGACCTGCGGGAAAGCTCATCTAGGGGTCTGTATGAAAGGGAAAAGAGTTTGCTACAATTGTGGTTAGGAAGGCCACAAAGCACCTAACTGGCCTAAACCAAAGAAGGGCGCCTGCTTCACATATGGGTCGAAGGACCACTTGTCTAGGGATTGTCCTAAGAAAGGATCTGGAGGGGTAGGAACATGATGGAACCGGGTAAACAACAATAGCAGTGCTTTAACTATCACGGGACCAACTGCAACCAACTAACCGACTGCTAGGACATTCAACATGACAATGCAGGATGCTGTGCAGTCTCACAATGTGGTGTCAGGTATCATTTCAATCAATAAAGTTAATGCTTATGTATTATTTAATTTGAGTGCTACTTGTTCATTTATATCCGATAACTTTGCTAAGAACTTGGAATTGCCTAAGGACGAGTTAGAATAACCCATGAACTTAGAGATTGCGAATAGAGAAATGATCCCTATTAAGTATATACATAAGACTGTAGGTGATATTAGGGTAATATTATGAACGTAGACCTTATCCCTATCAAACTTGGGGAATTTGACGTTATATTGGGAATGGATAGGCTATTTAATTGCGTGGCTATAATTGATTGCCAGAAGAAATGTATTAACCTTATGAATCCGTCAAAGGTTGTGTTTTTTGGCAGCAATTCGACTAGACAAGTGAGTTGTTTGACGATGATGTTGGCCAGGAAGTTGTTAAGACAAGGCTGTGTAGCATATTTAGCCTACATAGTCGATAGTCGTAAAGAAGAACCTGAAGATAGAAGAGATACCAGTAGTGAGGGACTTCACAGAAGTATTTCCAGATGATCTGCCAGCACATCCGCCAGACAGAGAGGTTGAGTTTATGATTGATTTAGCCCAAGAATGACTCCAATATCGAAGGCACCGTATCAGATTCTCTGGTAGAGATGGAAGAATTAATGGTAAAACTTTAAGAGTTACTGGACAAGATATACATGTTATCGAGCGTATCTCGTGAGGATGGCCGATGTATTTGTAAAGAAAGAAGGAGAAGATGATACAGCTTTGCATCGACTATAGAGACTGAATAAGGTCCACGATTAAGAATAATATCTATTATCGAGGATCGACGACTTATTTGATCAATTGAAAGGACTGATACTTTTCAAAGATAAACTTGAGGAAGTGTTATCATCATTTGAAGGTGAGGCCAGAGTATGTTCAACAGACAAGTTTAGGACTCGATATGGTCACTATGAATTTTTGGTGATGTGATTCGGTCTAAAAAATGCTCCTGCAACGGTTTATGGACCTGATGAACAGTGTATTAACTGTTTTAATAAATTCATGGTGGTATTTATCGTTAACATTTTGGTATGCTCAAAAACCCAAGGAAGAACATGTAGAGAATTTGAAGGCAGCATTAGAGGCATTGAGAATGGAGAAGTTGTATGCCAAATTTTTGAAATATGAATTTTGGATTGAGCGGGTACAATTTCTCGAACATGTGATTGCTAAAGACATAATTTCAGTAGATCCATCCAAGTCAAAGCTGTGATGGACTTGGGATCAGTAAAAAGCTCGTCGAAAGTACGAATAGAAGTTTTCTTGGATTGGCACCATGATATTAAAAAGATTCATTCAGGACTTTTTCCAAGATAGTAACCCCGCTGACGAAATATTGACTAGGAAAGTTGTGAAAGTTGTTTGGACAGGAGAAGTGTGGAGGAAGCTTTCAGAACTTAGAAGAAGGGTTGAGTACAACACCACTGGTGTTATCTCTACAAGACTGACACATGAAATTTGGTAGTGTTATAGTGGCTGTGTGCATAAAGGACTAGGATGTGTGCTTATGGAAAACAGGAGGGTAATTGTATGTTGTCACGGACAATGGATGGACTATGAGGAGAGGGGTAGCCGACCCAAGACTTGGAATTAGCTGCGGTGATATTTATTTAATTATCGGTGGGAGATACTATCCCTATGGGAGAGAAGTGTGAAATATATACAGACCCCAAGAGTCTGAAATATATTTTACACATAAGGACTTGAATATGCGCCAAAGAAGGTGGCTAGAGTTAATTAAGGACTATGATTGTGAAATTTTATACCATCTGGGTAAAGCAAATGTGGTTGCCGACGCTTAAGTAGGAATGGTTGGGAGAAATTGATGATGTTAACCGCTCAGGAGGAGCTAATTTCAGCACTGGAGAAGCTAGAATTGGAAGTGAAGTATCCTATGGAAATTGACGAGAAGTTATTCCAAATGCAAGCTGGTACAACTTTGTTGGATAAAGTTAAAGAAGCTCTACTTCAAGGGGTCAACGTAATTAAGAAGAGACAGAGGGCAAAACTAGGGATCAGGTGGATCCCATACAACACTTTGTAAATCTTTTTGTAGGAACAATAAATAGAAACTCTAACCAAGAAGAAGCAAATCCTCAAAAATTGCGGGTGGCAAGTTTCAAGGATTTTAAGAATATGGGACCAACTGAATTTAAAGGGATTACTGAGCCTATCGAGGCTCAAGCATGAATTAAAGAAGTGGAAAAGGCATTCGATATTGCTAGGATAGTTGAAGAGAAGAAGACTTCTTTTGCTATTTATATGCTTAAGGGTGAAGCAAACTTTTACTAGGAAGCGAATAAGAATAGAGCAGGTAAATGAGTGATTGCATGGGAAAGAATAGAATATATAGAAATAAAACAAATCTTGTATTATGTTTTCTTATTATATTTACATTAGAGATGTCCTCTTTATATATGCATATATGATAACAACTAAAGATAAAATCAAGGAGTCGAATATTCTAAGATGGCATGAATCAAGAAGTCAAATTTAATGAGATGATTATGGAAATTCAAAAACAATATCTAATCTAATTGCTAATTATTAACTAGTGTTGATATCCCCCCACAAGCCAAAGGGTATTCTTTGAGCTTGTTCCAGTTGTACAAAAAATGGTTGGTTGGTAATGGTTTGGTGAGAGCTT
>JAINUV010000396.1:0-126082 GCA_020205505.1 Panax japonicus | reverse complement strand
CAGAATAAATTATCATTAGCCTTCAACTATGTTAAACTGATAAAATATAATAAACATCAAGTTTAACTGCAGCAGAATCAACAATCCATTAAAAGAGTCAAGTAGAAAATAAAATCTACTATCTTTTATGATTTAAAAGGTTTTTCATCACTGTTATAGCTGAGACTCAGCTTAATAAATATTCCACATCATGGAATCACCCCTGCACTACGGCCAAGGATATTCTTTAGTATCACGACCATAATTATTCATGCACTACGGCCAAGAATATTTGTGTATTCATTAATGGTCATGATCAAGCCAACAACTGTCCATCAATGCACTACGGGCCAATGAGGATTTTTAATTCTTACATCATTTGTAATATTACGGTCATGATTACACCGAATAATCCCTGGTCATAATCATACCAAGTCCATCTATGCACTATAGGCCACAGATGACTTTCAACAAAATATAAACATGAGGATGATGACAATGATATAAGAATTCAATAAAACACGTTCTAGAATTATTTTATCCAGGAATTATTAACGTCCAAATTGTCAACACGATACTGTTTTGTGGTGTAAAATTCAAGAATGCTCAGAAGAATATTTCCATGAAAAGATACTGGATGAAGCGCAAATATCAAGGATATCCCACTAATTTCATGGAGTATAGAAGTCAAAGTTTTATCCAACTGAGTATAATAAAGAATGGAATAACAAAAGAAATCACCATGCATGCGATAGACCTCACAGACAAGTTATTCCAGCAGAATAATAATAACGAAACCAGGTCAGGTGAAATTCACACCGACAGGATGTTCAAACAGAATAATAAATAATGGAACCAGGTCCGACGTAAAACGCACAGACATGATATTCCAACAGAATAATAAAGAATGGAACCAGGTCCGGCGTAAAACACACAGACAAGATGTTCCAACAGAATAATAATAAAGACGGAACCAGGTCTGGCGTATAGCACAGACAGGATATTTCGACAGAAATATAAAGACAGAATAGTAAATGGATCTAGGTCCGGCGTATAGCACAGACAGGATATTCTGACAGAAATATAAAGACAAAATAGTAAATGGATGTCACCAAGTATAGGGTATTCCGCGTATACAGGTTATTCCAACAGAATAATAATGAATGGAATAACATAAGGATTTCACCAAGTATAGGGTATACCGCGTATACATGTCATGTATAGGGTATGCCACTTTTACAGGTTATTCCAACAGAATAACAAAGAATGGAATAACATAAGTTCTCTTCAAGAAGAAAGAATAACACCCTTACCTTATTAGGAGATTGAATACTGCAGTAGTGTAGTAACCGAATACTCTTCTTCTTTCTCTCTTACTCTCTCTATACTTTCTCTCTCTATAGCTTGAACGAATTCGTGAAAAATAATGAAGCCCTATGCCTCTATTTATAGATGATTTATTACTATTTACGAAAGTATTTACTATTTACGAAGGTAATTACTATTGACGAAGGTAATTACTATTTACGAAAGAGACTCTTAGATGATGACATATGGCCCCCCATAAATAATTAAATTTACCATAAACGTCTAATAATAGACTCTTTATATACATCAAGGATTGAATAAAAATTACCAGAATCATTTTATTTTTAATCAACACATATTTAATCTTTCAAAAATTATTAATCAGTTATAACTTGTCGTCTCAATTATTGTTTAAATAATATAACATATTATACAGATGATACTGTGACAATAATTGAATCAATAATATAAGAAATATAATGCAGCAACTACTGTAGCAATAATTGAGTATAGCTGAGTGACTTCTCACGTAAGCATCAATAATCAAAACCGTGTGCTACTATGCAGCAACGCGTATTACTGTACTTTTACTACCGAGTAGTTCAACAGTTTTAACGGTAACACCTCCGCCGTTATTTTATAGAAAGATAATTTTGTCTTTTTTTAACTACGACAATACTTTTGTTGTGGGGTCCACCAATGATTGTGTCGTCGTACGAATATTCCCCGACACAAAGAATATTCCCCGACCAAACGAATATTTTATAACAACTTGCGTACTTTGCAAAATTTATAAATATTACCCATCATTATATCAAATTTATTCCATAATATTCAAAAATAATAATTATAAAAATTCATCTTTATTTATAAAAACTGGGGTCTTACAACCTCCCCTTCTTATAAAATTTCGCCCTCGAAATTAGGGTACGTACCTGGTATGTCGAAGAGGTAAGGATACCTTGATTTCATTTCAGATTCTAACTCCCAAGTCATTTCATCAACATCGTGGTTTCTCCACAAAACTTTGACTTGAGGTATAACCTTGGAGCGTAGAATATGTTCCTTCTTATCCAAGATTTGAACAGGAATCTCTTCATACGTCAAATCTTCCGCTATTTCGTCCGGTTCTAACTCAATAATGTGGTTCGGGTCTTTCACATATTTACGTAACATGGATATGTGAAAAACGTTATGAACACGAGACATACTTGGCGGTAAAGCGAGTCTATAGGCCACAGTTCCTATTCGACCGAGGATTAAAAATGGACCGATGAATCGAGGATTGAGTTTTCCTCTCTTTCCAAATCTTGTAACTCCTTTCCATGGAGTAACACGTAACAACACATGATATCCTATATTGAATTCCACGTCCTTCGATGAAGATCAACATAACTCTTTTGTCGACTTTGTGAGGTTTTTATACGTTGTCGGATCGTTTGAATCTTTTCCGTAGTCATACGTACCAACTCCGGTCCCAACAACGTTGCTTCACCCACCTCATCCCAGCATACTGGAGAGGACACTTTCTTCCATACAACGCTTCGAATGGAGCCATGGCAATACTTGCTTGATAACTGTTGTTGTAGGAAAACTCCACCAATGGTAAGAACTTGTCCCAACTTCCCTTGAAATCAAGGACACAGAGTCTTAATAGATCTTCGAGAGTTTGAATAGTCCTCTCCGACTGTCCGTCCGTCTGAGGATGATATGCCAAGCTAAATCGTAAGTATGTGCCCATAGCATTTTGCAAACTAACCCAAAATCGTGAAGTAAATCTTGGGTCTCGATCAGAAACTATGGATACCGACATACCATGTAGTCTTACAATCTCGTTTATATACATACGAGCAAGACGTTCAAGTTTATAAGTTTCTCGTATCGGTAAGAAATGAGCAGACTTGGTCAATCTATCAACAATGACCCAAATCGCATCTATGCCTTGAGAAACCTTAGGAAGACTGGTAACGAAATCCATGGTAATGTGCTCCCACTTCAATTCTAGAATTTCAAGTGGTTGCAATGGACCTTTTGGTACTTGATGCTCCGCTTTAACTCGTTGACAAGTTAGACACCTTGAGATAAACAACGCTATCTCTCTCTTCATATTGCTCCACCAAAATGTATGACGAATATCATGAAACATTTTGGTACTCCCAGGATGGATTGCAAACGGTGTATTGTGCGCCTCCATCATGATTTTATACTTTAAAGCAGGGTCGTTAGGAACACAAAGTCTGGAGTTGACTCGAAGTATTCCTTCTTCATCGATTCTTGCTTCCAGCATAGCACCCTCTTGCACTTTCTTCCTAATACGCATCAGCTCCAGGTCTGTAGCTTGAGCAGCTTTAACTTTATCGATTAAAGTCGGTTCTACTCGTATATTCGCCATCGTCACATGTGTCCTTGGAGTCTTTAACTCTATCTCCATCCTTTGCAAGTCACACAAAAAGGGCCCTTGCGTTGACAATATCGCACTCGTATTTGCATGTGATCTTCTACTCAATGCGTCAGCTACCACGTTTGTTTTTCCAGGATGGTATTGGATGGTATGATCATAATCTTTCAACAGTTCAAGCCAACGTCGTTGTCGCATGTTGAGTTCCTTTTGAGTGAAGAAATATTTGAGGCTTTTATGATCCGTAAAGATCTCCACTTTCTCCCCATACAAGTAATGCCTCCAAATTTTAAGTACAAAGACAACAGCTGCTAACTCTAGATCATGAGTAGGATAATTCTTCTCATATTCTTTGAGTTATCGCGAGGCATAGGCTATGACTTTTCCATGTTGCATAAGAACACATCCCAGCCCTTTACCCGAAGCATCACTGTAGATGACAAAACCCTCCGAGCAAGATGGTATTGTCAGAACAGGTGCTGAAATGAGTCTCCTCTTGAGTTCTTGAAAACTCTTCTCACATTCTTTGCTCCAATCGAACTTTGTATCTTTCCGAGTCAGCTGAGTCAATGGAGTAGCGATTCGAGAAAATCCTTCCACGAATCTCCGATAATAACCAGCTAAACCGAGAAAGCTACGTACTTCGGTCACTGATTTAGGTTGCTTCCAGCTTTGAATAGCTTCAATCTTTGCTGGGTCAACAGATATTCCATGACTTGATACCACGTGCCCAAGGAATGCTACTTCCTCAAGCCAGAACTCGCATTTCTTCAACTTGGCATAAAGCTTATATTCACGAAGCTTTTGGAGTGTCAGCCTCAAGTGTTGTTCATGATCTTCACGGCTTTTGGAATAAATAAGGATGTCATCAATAAAGACGACCACAAAGTGATCCAAATATTCCTTGAATACTCGGTTCATCATATCCATGAAGGCAGCAGGAGCATTAGTCAATCCAAAGGACATAACTAGGAATTTATAATGCCCGTACCGAGTTCTGAAAGCTATCTTTGGAATGTCATATGTTCTAATCTTCAATTGGTGATACCCGGAACGAAGATCAATCTTTGAAAAGAATTTGGCTCCTTGCAACTGGTCAAACAAGTCATCAATACGTGGCAATGGATACCTATTTTTGATGGTGACATGATTCAACTCCCTATAATCAATACAAAGTCGCATACTCCCATCTTTCTTCTTCATGAATAGAACAGGAGCACCCCAAGGAGAAGTAATAGGATGAATAAAGTCAATGTCTAATAATTCCTGCAGTTGGGTTTTTAACTCCTGAAGTTCAATAGGAGCCATTCGATATTGGGCTTTAGAAATGGGTTTTGTACCGGGTTCAAGGTCGATACAAAATTCAATCTCACGCTCTGGGGGTAGGCCAGGAAGTTCTTCGGGGAATACGTCAGGAAATTCATTAACAATAGAAATATCGTTCAAAACTGACGTATTTTTGTTTAAATCTGTGACATGAGCTAAGAAAGCTTGACATCCATTTTTCAATAAACGAATAGCTTTATGGCTTGAGATGATCGTGATTAATTTTAATGGTTTGGTCGCTTAAATTCGCATAATAGGTTGATTAGGAATATAAAAGCTAACAACCTTATGGATGTGATAACCAGGATTTCGAATAATCCAAAAATTACGAATAATTTTTTTTTATTATTTAATATTACTATTAATTATTAATTTTGTGACAAGTTTCTGTGATACGTATATCGAGAAGGTTAATTTATTTATTGACTAATAAAAATTAGAGTAGAGTTGTGCTTAACGGAGAATAGGAACCCTAACCCTAATTTTTGGAACGGAATTCGATAGATAATATAATTAAAATAATTATATTAATACGTATATGTTTGAACGGTATAGAATTTTTTATCAATAATTGATCGGATAGGTTTTCATATTATTAAATCCTGATATGAGATTTAAAACCCTAATAAGAGATTAGAAACCCTAATCTCAGTTGTAGAAAACCCTAATGTGGTGTAGAAAACCCTAATGTGGTGTAGAAACCCTAATGTGTTGTAGAAAACCCTAATTTTAAAAATTGAGGATTGTAAACCTTAAATTAGGAACCCTAATCCTAATTGGTGAACATAATGAATTCATTAAACATATATATGAGATTTGAAACCCTAATCTTAAATTTAGAAACCCTAATTTTAGTTTAGAAAATTTATTAAACCCTAAATTTGCAAATTATGGGAATTAAAATTTTTAGACCTAAAGGGTACAAAACCTAAACCCTAGATTGTCCAAATCCTAAACCCTAAGAGTTTCATCAAATCCAAATTCTAGAAAAAAATGGAAAAGACCAAAATGCCCTTTTTGGGATTTTTATATGTTAACTTGCAAATTTGCCAATAACTTTATTAGGTCACCAACTCTTACCAACTACCTTGACTTTGCAACACAAAACATCAGCAAATCCAACAACTCAGCTGAAATTGTAGCAACATGCATGAATCAAAGTACTATATATAAGATTTAGAGAGAGAAAATCAAGAAAACTTTGCCATTTTGCTAGCTTGCTCTCACCAAATCTCTCTCTCTCTAAACCCACGAAAACTCAGTGTTGGACCAGTCCTATAAACATCCAAAGATCAATCAATAACAGATTGGATAGCCAAAATCAAGAATCAAAAGCTAGAGAGGTATAAAACCCTAATTTTGAAATCCTTCAATTATTTGTTATTTGTTGCAATTGATTGTTCAAATATGTGTAATAAGGTGTCAATTGATGATCTGGGTTGATAAATCACGAACCCATAACATCAAAGTGCACGAATTTTAAGTTTTCCAAAATCTGGAAATTCAAAAATCTGTGATTTTCAGTCAAATGTTAGATCTTATAACTCCGTGTGTAATACATGTTTTTGATGTTTAAGACTTGTACCTTGTTTCCTGTTATGAGGTCTTTAAGTTGCAAAAAGAATGAAAGACATATCTATTATAGATCAAAAGTTATTCACGGTCAAAACCCCGTTGACCGAATCTGTCAAGAACACGAACCCAGAAAATTTGAGCCCAGCGTCCGTGTTCACGTTTGACCGGACATATCTAGTTACTGTCTTGATGATCTTGTGTTATTATGCTTTCTAATTGTAGTGCTACACTTTTTCAACAATCTAGAGTTGATAGATCACTTAAATAATGACCAGAACATAGCTTAAATCGAGTTTCAAAGTGATCACTCGCATCTGTTTCTGCCAAGAAACGGTTTGTCAGAAAGTTTGGAGGCTTTGACCTCCTTGTTATGATGTTGTTTAACCAAAGTGTTGGTTGGATGTTGTAGTATGATATTTGGTCTACACGTAGGAACTTTTAGATAGCCCAGAACATGCTTAGATCGTGAGTTATCGCTGGTCAAACGACCCACCCTGAAGCTGCCGGAAAAGTTCTGGGTTTCCTCAAGAACACCTACAGCGACGCTAAGTGTCGCTATAGGCCTTTAGCGACGGATTTAATTATTTATTTTCTGAAAATTCCGAAATTTAATTAAAAATTAAAAATAAATTCTAAAAAATTACTAAAAATGGTTTTAAAAATTGTTTTAAATTATGAAAAATAATTTTTGACCAATTGAAATATTTTTCTTTAATATTTGTAATTATTTAAATATTAGAGGTATTTAATTTATTTAATTAGTGTATTAAATAAATTAGAGAAAAATGATTTAATATTATGAAAAATCATTTTAAATAAGAAAAATGTATTTAAAAATATTTTGAGTTATAAAATATAATTTTTAATATTTTGGAGAATTTTCATTAAAAATTTAATATTAATGATATAATATTTATTTGATTATTAAATTAAATAAATAAGATAAAAATAATTTAAATGATTTAAAAATCATTTTAATTGAGAATAAAGTATAAAAAATATTTTAAATTATAAAATATAATTTTCAATATTTTTGGAGAATTTTTATTAATAAATTAATATTAATGATATTTGATTTATTTAATTATTATATTAAATAAATGAATTAAAAATGATTTTATTGATTTAAAAATTATTTAAAAATGAGAAAAATGATTTAAAAATATTTTAAGTTATAATTATTGACTTTTAATATTTGGATAATAATTTCATTAATATTTACATTTTAATGGTGAGGATTTAAAAATGAATTTTAATTATTTAAATAGAATATTGATGATTTTAAAATATTTTAAGTTATTGATGATAACTTTAATATTTTGAATGTATGTTAATAATATTTTGATATTATTATATAATAATAATGATATGATTATTTGATAACTAAAGTATTTAAAAATGATCTAAGTGTTTGAAAAATTATTATAAATTATAATAATTGCTTGATAATTATTAAAAGCTTCTGAAAAATATTATAAACGATACTTGACTTATCTAAAATATTATTGAAGCTTAGAGACCCAGTTTAATTGACAATAAATGTATTAATTGTCGGATAGGGTGACCAGAATACCGAGATTGAACCGAAATCCAACCAGACCGAAATAGTTAGACGTGATAAGTGTTTATATAGGTTATGAACACTAATGTGGCTATGTGGTAATGTGCCTAGGAGACGTTTGACTGTAAAGTACAGTGTTTTGTGTTATAAATATTTGTATTAATTGTGAGACCGACATTGTTGAATATAGGTCTTACGAACGCAGTTAATTACATTGTGTAGCTGTAATCAACGTGGAAGGCAAGTTTCCTAACTCAACCTTGAGTTATATTTCATTCAATTATTATAGTGGTTAATTATTGCTAATTACACCACATCCAGGGAATTTATTGTTGGTTATTCGCAATTAGTGCATACTTAATAATTCAAATTGAATTACTGATTCAGAAATATATATATTCGTAGAATAACTGTTGTTGAATACTCAAATTTGTAGAAGTTAGAATTGACAGTACAGATAATTCCTGTTTATTGTCAAATTGTGTTGAGAAATGTCTTAGCTAATTATTCTGGCTAGACAAACATTTGTAGAACTTGATAAATTCAAGAAAGGAGAATTCAATTGATATTGATAGATCAATGCCAATTATTTCGGCTAGATCATTAAGTGCATAGAATTTGAAATCACAGTATTTCATTGTTAAATCAAAATCTTGATTCTAAAACTGAGGAGAACAACCTTTTATATAAAGGGAACATTTTGGTCGTAAATTCGACCTTTGCGCGCTTATTAAGTATTATGCATAATATCGGGTATAATTAAGCTGATCACTTGTTATACTTGCAGGGGAGTATGATTTAATCTTTATGGTTATCTGATACTCCTGGTATGTTCAAAGTAAATCTTTGATAGATACCCGAGAAAATAAGTTCAAAGATCTGGTGGGATCACTCAGTATAAATTTGGAGAATAATCTACTTTGTTATTGCGGAGAATTGATTCTTGTTTAATCATTTGAATATCGTAGAACTTTGAAAGCGTTGAACTCTTTCATTATCAAATTATGGTGTTGTATAGAAAAGGAGAAGCCTTGTTATTTATTAACGATTTATTCAGCTAATGCAAAGTTCCCCGAACTTTGGTTTCTTTCTATCAAAATAGATAGGATATTATTGTTGATTTATATACATTTATTGTATAATCTTAATTTGCGGGGCAAATTTGTTGCTCACCCTTGCTATAAATAAAATTTTTCAGCTAGAGGCGAAGTTGCAGGAGGTGCTGAAAAGGACAAAGGCAAAGGCGTAGTTATAAATTAGTGATATTAAATAGTATTATTTATATTGTTGTATTGTAAACCCTTTTTGTATATCTAAAGGGTATGATTGTAAAGTTAAGTTTAGTGAACCTGGGTGATGTATTATTAGTAAACTCTGATAAATCTTTATGAAAGTTACTATCTATATATATTATGGGTAGTTAAATATTATATATAGTTGGATCGTGAACACCAAACTCGGGAGTCAGGTAACCCGGATTTGGGGGTGTCACAATGGAAACAATCAATTTTTGCATGATGAGTAGTTAACCAATCAATCCCTAGAATCACGTCAAATGAAAGTATTTTCAATGAAATAAGATCTACAGGTAATGTGAGGGTACCGATTTGAACCAAACAAGATTTATAAACAGTGGATGTAATGAAGGTTTCTCCCAACGGAGTTTCCACAGATAAGTCAAAGTCTAATTTCTCCGGAGTCAAATTTAATCGATGAGCGCAAGTAGGAGAAATAAAAGAATGGGTATAACCGGTATCAAATAAAGTATAGACTTCGTTAGAGTTTATGATAAGCGTACCCGTGATGACCTCATTCGAGTTCCTTGCTTTCTGGGAGGTCACAACAAACGCTCTCCCTTGCACTACCGGCTTTGACCTTTCTGGGACGACCTTTGGTGCCTCCATCCTAGCTGAATTTGTCTTCGATAAATGACAAAATCGGGCTAAGTGACCTTCTCTTCCACAATTATAACATGCTTTGGACGGCATCGCGCAATATGGACTGATGTGTCCCTCCCCTCCGCATTTGAAGCAGATGATAGGTGGTCTTTCTCCTTCCTTAACAACGGGTGTTGGTGCTGATGTCTTTCCATCATTGTTGAATCTCCTCTTCTTGAAATGTCCATTCTTATTGTTTTGGCCCTGATTACCACCGAAGTGGTTACCATTTCTGGCTTGCTGATTCCCTCCACGCTTGTTGTCACCGCTTCGATGACCACTCTCGCTGGTATTATAATTTTGTCGGCTGCTCTCTTTTAGTTGAGTTGACTCGTTATCGCGCTCCACTAACTGAGCCCTATTTACAACATCTGAATACAAACACAGTTTATGAGAAATAAGATGTTGACGTATCTCCGGCTTCAAACCTCTTAAAAACATTCGCGCCATTCTCTCTTCATTATCCACCAAGTGAGACGCAACCCGTGATAACTCTGCAAATTTTGCCTCGTATTGCGACACGGTCATATTATTTTGTTCCAACTTAATAAACTCCACCTCCTTCATGTGGCGAATACTTTCGGGAAAGTATTTGTCATTGAACAGCTCCTGGAACTTCTCCCAAGATATCTTCAGTACAGCAGGTTGAGTACGTTTTACCGATTCCCACCAGTAATATGCCTCTCCGCGCAACATAAAAGCGGCAAAGGGAACATTTTGCTCCTCGGAGCATCCCAAGACATCAAATATCTTGGTAATCTGCTTTATCCATGTTTCCACCATAAGTGGTTTTGGCTCTCCCTTAAATTCCGGTGGTCCCAGCTCATCTTGAGTCGCCAGATACATGGTACAGAATTCAAATACAACTTACTAATACCACTGTCGTGTATAATACGACAAAATACAACTGTGAGTTTGAATACAATAATTGTCTACTAGAGATCATACAAACTCAAAAGGAGTCCTCAATACAATTATTGTCACACTATTTAACAGAATAATGAGGACTACTAATACTATTCTCTAGTCCATCACTCCGTTCCCCGACTCGTCCCAGCTATATTCTCATTTCCTGAAGAGAACAGTGAAAGAAAGGGTGAGCTCAACTAGCCCAGTAAGAAATATTATGACTAAGATAATGCAGAATAAATTATCATTAGCCTTCAACAGTGTTAAACTGATAAAATATAATAAACATCAAGTTTAACTGCAACAGAATCAACAATCCATTAAAAGAGTCAAGTAGAAAATAAAATCTACTATCTTTTATGATTTAAAAGGTTTTTCATCACTGTTATAGCTGAGACTCAGCTTAATAAATATTCCACATCATCGAATCACCCCTGCACTACGGCCAAGGATATTCTTTAGTATCACGACCACAATTATTCATGCACTACAGCCAAGAATATTTGTGTATTCATTAATGGTCATGATCATGCCAACAACTGTCCATCAATGCACTACGAGCCAATGAGGATTTTTAATTTTTACATCATTTGTAATATTACGGTCATGATTACACCGAATAATCGCTGGTCATAATCATACCAAGTCCATCTATGCACTACAGGCCACATATAACTTTCAACAAAATATAAACATGAGGATGATGACAATGATATAAGAATTCAATAAAACAAGTTCAAGAATTATTTTATCCAGGAATTATTAACGTCCAAATTGTCAACACGATACTGTTTTGTGGTGTAAAATTCAAGAATGCTCAGAAGAATATTTCCATGAAAAGATACTGGATGAAGCGCAAATATCAAGGATATCCTACTAATTTCATGGAGTATAGAAGTCAAAGTTGTATCCAACTGAGTATAATAAAGAATAGAATAACAAAAGAAATCACCATGCATGCGATAGACCGCACAGACAGGTTATTCCAGCAGAATAATAATAACGGAACTAAGTCAGGTGAAATTCACACCGACAGGATGTTCCAACAGAATAATAAATAACGGAACCAGGTCCGGCGTAAAATGCACAGACATGATATTCCAACAGAATAATAAAGAATGGAACCAGGTCCGGCGTAAAACACACAGACAGGATGTTCCAACAGAATAATAATAAAGACGGAACCAGGTCCGGCGTAAAGCACAGACAGGATATTCCGACAGAAATATAAAGACAGAATAGTAAATGGATCCAGGTCTGGCGTATAGCACAGACAGGATATTCTGACAGAAATATAAAGACAAAATAGTAAATGGATGTCACCAAGTATAGGGTATTCCGCATATACAGGTTATTCCAACAGAATAATAATGAATGGAATAACATAAGGATTTCCCCAAGTATAGGGTATACCGCGTATACAGGTCATGTATAAGGTATGCCACTTTTACAAGTTATTCCAACAGAATAACAAAGAATGGAATAACATAAGTTCTCTTCAAGAAGAAAGAATAATACCCCTTACCTTATTAGGAGATTGAATACTGCAGTAGTGTAGTAACTGAATACTCTTCTTCTTTCTCTCTTACTCTCTCTATACTTTCTCTCTCTATAGCTTGAACGAATTCGTGAAAAATAATGAAGCCCTATGCCTCTATTTATAGAAGATTTATTACTATTTATGAAAGTATTTACTATTTACGAAGGTAATTACTATTGACGAAGGTAATTACTATTGACGAAGGTAATTACTATTTACGAAAGAGACTCTTAGATGATGACATATGGCCACCATAAATAATTAAATTTACCACAAACGTCTAATAATAGACTCTTTATATACATCAAGGATTGAATAAAAATTACCAGAAATCATTTTATTTTTAATCAACACATATTTAATCTTTCAACAATTATTAATCAGTTATAACTTGTCGTCTCAATTATTGTTTAAATAATATAACATATTATACAGATGATACTGTGACAATAATTGAATCAATAATATAAGAGATATGATGCAGCAATTACTGTAGCAATAATTGAGTATAGCTGAGTTACTTCTCACGTAAGCATCAATAATCAAAACCGTGTGCTACTATGCAGCAACGCGTATTACTGTACTTTTACTACCGAGTATTTCAACAGTTTTAACGGTAACACCTCCGCCGTTATTTTATAGAAAGATAATTTTGTCGTTTTCTAACTACGATAATACTTTCGTTGTGGGGTCCATCAATGATTGTGCCGTCGTACGAATATTCCCCGACAAAAAGAATATTCCCCGACTAAACGAATATTTTATAACAACTTGCGTACTTTGCAAAATATATAAATATTACCCATCATTATATCAAATTTATTCCATAATATTCAAAAATAATAATTATAAAAATTCATCTTTATTTATAAAAATTGGGGTCTTACAACCTCCCCTTATTATGAAATTTCACCCTCGAAATTAGGGTACGTACCTGGTATGTCGAAGAGGTAAGGATACCTTGATTTCATTTCAGATTCTAACTCCCAAGTCATTTCCTCAACATCGTGGTTTCTCCACAAAACTTTGACTTGAGGTATAACCTTGGAGCGTAGAATATGTTCCTTCTTATCCAAGATTTGAACAGGAATCTCTTCATACGTCAAATCTTCCGCTATTTTGTCCGGTTCTAACTCAATAATGTGGTTTGGGTCTTTCACATATTTACGTAACATGGATATGTGAAAAACGTTATGAACACGAGACATACTTGGCGGTAAAGAGAGTCTATAGGCCACAGTTCCTATTCGACCGAGGATTAAAAATGGACCGATAAATCGAGGATTGAGTTTTCCTCTCTTTCCAAATCTTGTAACTCCTTTCCATGGAGTAACACGTAACAACACATGATCTCCTATATTGAATTCCACGTCTTTTCGATGAAGATCAACATAACTCTTTTGTCGACTTTGTGAGGTTTTTATACATTGTCGGATCGTTTAAATCTTTTCCATAGTCATACGTACCAACTCCGGTCCCAACAACGTTGCTTCACCCACCTCATCCCAGCATACTGGAGAACGACACTTTCTTCCATACAACGCTTAGAATGGAGCCACGCCAATACTTGTTTGATAACTGTTGTTGTAGGAAAACTCCACCAATGGTAAGAACTTGTCCCAACTTCCCTTGAAATCAAGGACACAGAGTCTTAATAGATCTTCGAGAGTTTGAATAGTCCTCTCCGACTGTCCGTCCGTCTGAGGATGATATGCCGAGCTAAATTGTAAGTCTGTGCCCATAGCATTTTGCAAACTAACCCAAAATCGTGAAGTAAATCTTGGGTCTCGATCAGAAACTATGGATACCGGCATACCATGTAGTCTTACAATCTCGTTTATGTACATACGAGCAAGAGGTTCAAGTGTATAAGTTTCTCGTATCGGTAAGAAATGAGCAGACTTGGTCAATCTATCAACAATGACCCAAATCGCATCTATGCCTTGAGAAACCTTAGGAAGACTAGTAACGAAATCCATGGTAATGTGGTCCCACTTCCATTCTGGAATTTCAAGTGGTTGCAATGGACCTTTTGGTACTTGATGCTCCGCTTTAACTCGTTGACAAGTTAGACACCTTGAGATAAACAACGCTATCTCTCTCTTCATATTGCTCCACCAAAATGTATGACGAATATCATGATACATTTTGGTACTCCCAGGATGGATTACAAACGGTGTATTGTGCGCCTCCATCATGATTTTATACTTTAAATCAGGGTCGTTAGGAACACAAAGTCTGGAGTTGACTCGAAGTATTCCTTCTTCATTGATTCTTGCTTCCGGCATAGCACCCTCTTGCACTTTCTTCCTCATACGCATCAGCTCCAGGTCTGTAGCTTGAGCAGCTTTAACTTTATCGATTAAAGTCGGTTCTACTCGTATATTCGCCATCGTCACATGTGTCCCTGGAGTCTTTAACTCTATCTCCATCCTTTGCAAGTCACACAAAATGGGCCCTTGCGTTGACAATATCGCACTCGTACTTGCATGTGATCTTCTACTCAATGCGTCAGCTACCACGTTTGTTTTTCCAGGATGGTATTGGATGGTATGATCATAATCTTTCAACAGTTCAAGCCAACATCGTTGTCGCATGTTGAGTTCCTTTTGAGTGAAGAAATATTTGAGGCCTTTATGATCCGTAAAGATCTCCACTTTCTCCCCATACAAGTAATGCCTCCAAATTTTAAGTATAAAGACAACAGCTGCTAACTCTAGATCATGAGTAGGATAATTCTTCTCATATTCTTTGAGTTATCGCGAGGCATAGGCTATGACTTTTCCATGTTGCATAAAAACACATCCCAGCCCTTTACCCGAAGCATCACTGTAGATGACAAAACCCTCCGAGCAAGATGGTATTGTCAGAACAGGTGCTGAAATGAGTCTCCTCTTGAGTTCTTGAAAACTCTTCTCACATTCTTTGCTCCAATCGAACTTTGTATCTTTCCGAGTCAGCTGAGTCAATGGAGTAGCGATTCGAGAAAATCCTTCCACGAATCTCCGATAATAACTAGCTAAACCTAGAAAGCTACGTACTTCGGTCACTGATTTAGGTTGCTCCCAGCTTTGAATAGCTTCAATCTTTGCTGGGTCAACAGATATTCCATGACTTGATACCACGTGCCCAAGGAATGCTACTTCCTCAAGCCAGAACTCGCATTTCTTCAACTTGGCATAAAGCTTATATTCACGAAGCTTTTGGAGTGTCAGCCTCAAGTGTTGCTCATGATCTTCAAGGCTTTTGGAATAAATAAGGATGTCATCAATAAAGACGACCACAAAGTGATCCAAATATTCCTTGAATACTCGGTTCATCATATCCATGAAGGCAGCAGGAGCATTAGTCAATCCAAAGGACATGACTAGGAATTTATAATGCCCGTACCGAGTTCTGAAAGCTATCTTTGGAATGTCATATGTTCTAATCTTCAATTGGTGATACCCGGAACGAAGATCAATCTTTGAAAAGAATTTGGCTCCTTGCAACTGGTCAAACAAGTCATCAATACGTGGCAATGGATACCTATTTTTGATGGTGACATGATTCAACTCCCTATAATCAATACAAAGTCGCATACTCCCATCTTTCTTCTTCATGAATAGAACAGGAGCACCCCAAGAAGAAGTAATAGGATGAATAAAGCCAATGTCTAATAATTCCTGCAGTTGGGTTTTTAACTCCTGAAGTTCAATAGGAGCCATTCGATATGGGGCTTTAGAAATGGGTTTTGTACCGGGTTCAAGGTCGATACAAAATTCAATCTCACGCTCTGGGGGTAGGCCAGGAAGTTCTTCGGGGAATACCTCAGGAAATTTATTAACAATAGAAATATCGTTCAAAACTGACGTATTTTTGTTTAAATCTGTGACATGAGCTAAGAAAGCTTGACATCCGTTTTTCAATAAACGAATAGCTTTATGGCTTGAGATGATCGTGATTAATTTTAATGGTTTGGTCGCTTGAATTCGCATAATAGGTTGATTAGGAATATGAAAGCTAACAACCTTATGGAAATAATCAATTTTTGCATGATGAGTAGTTAACCAATCATTCCCTAGAATCACGTCAAATGCAAGTATTTTTAATGAAATAAGATCTACAGGTAATGTGAGGGTACCGATTTGAACCAAACAAGATTTATAAATAGTGGATGTAATGAAGGTTTCTCCCAACGGAGTTTCCACAGATAAGTCAAAGTCTAATTTCTCCGGAGTCAAATTTAATCGATGAGCGCAAGTAGGAGAAATAAAAGAATGGATAGAACCGGTATCAAATAAAGTATAGACTTCATTAGAGTTTATGATAAGCTTACCCGTGATGACCTCATTCGGGTTCCTTGCTTTCTGGGAGGTCACAACAAACGCTCTCCCTTGCACTACCGGCTTTGACCTTTCTGGGACGGCCTTTGGTGCCTCCATCCTAGCTGAATTTGTCTTCGGTAAACGACAAAATCGGGCTAAGTGACCTTCTCCTCCACAATTATAACATGTTTTGGACGGCATCGCGCAATATGGACTGATGTGTCCCTCCCCTCCGCATTTGAAGCATATGATAGGTGGTCTTTCTCCTTCCTTAACAACGGGTGCTGGTGATGACGTCTTTCCATCATTGTTGAATCTCCTCTTCTTGAAATGTCCATTCTTATTGTTTTGGCCCTGATTACCACCGAAGTGGTTACCATTTCTGGCTTGCTGATTCCCTCCACGCTTGTTGTCACCGCTTCGATGACCACTCTCGCTGGTATTATAATTTTGTCGGCTGCTCTCTTTTAGCTGAGTTGACTCGTTATCGCGATCCACTAACTGAGCCCTATTTACAACATCTGAATACAAACACAGTTTATGAGAAATAAGATGTTGACGTATCTCCGGCTTCAAACCTCTTAAAAACATTC
This sequence comes from Panax japonicus, assembly GCA_020205505.1. Taxonomy (NCBI): domain Eukaryota; kingdom Viridiplantae; phylum Streptophyta; class Magnoliopsida; order Apiales; family Araliaceae; genus Panax; species Panax japonicus. Next base: position 108,649 of record JAINUV010000396.1, on the reverse strand, counting down.
GTTCCATTCTCTCTTCATTATCCACCAAGTGGGACGCAAACCGTGATAACTCTGCAAATTTTGCCTCGTATTGCGACACGGTCATATTATTTTGTTCCAACTTAATAAACTCCACCTCCTTCAGTGGCGAATACTTTCGGGAAAGTATTTGTCATTGAACAGCTCCTGGAACTTCTCCCAAGATATCTTCAGTACAGCAGGTTGAGTACGTTATACCGATTCCCACCAGTAATCTGCCTCTCCGCGCAACATAAAAGCGGCAAAGGGAACCTTTTGCTCCTCGGAGCATCCCAAGACATCAAATATCTTGGTAATCTGCTTTATCCATGTTTCCACCATAAGTGGTTTTGGCTCTCCCTTAAATTCCGGTGGTCCCAGCTCCTTGAACTGTTTAGCGGTGACCGCCCGAGAGTTTCTTGTGTTTCCATCTACGTTTTGGACAGGAGTCGCTCTCGTCTGCTGTTGCATGAATTGCATAAAGCCTCTAAACATTTGATCATTCATCATTTGGTCAGTGTTGTTGTTTGCATGAGGATTGTCGCCTTCCTGATGCACATTATCCTGATTATTGATATGTGGTGAATCAACGATCGCCTGTGCTCCATTGCTATTCTCAACATTCTCAGATGTCATTTTTAGATACTGCGACAAAACAAAGGTTAATTGACATGTAACATAATATCTCTAAACTCTGACCAACCAATTTAAATACAAAATAAATTTAAGTAGGTCATACTAGCAAAGGAATTCCCCGTCTCTCCCCTCCTAGTTCTAGTCTCACATCTTAGCTAGGGATCATATCCCTAAGCTCTGATACCAACTGTGACGACCCCAAAATTAGGTATACATCACCCATCTTGAGTCGTCAGATACATGGTACAGAATTCAAATACAACTTACTAATACCACTGTCGTGTATAATACGACAAAATACAATTGTGAGTTTGAATACAATAATTGTCTACTAGAGATCATACAAATTCAAAAGGAGTCCTCAATACAATTATTGTCACACTATTTAAAAGAATAATGAGGACTACTAATACTATTCTCTGGTCCATCACTCCGTTTCCCGACTCGTCCCAGCTATATTCTCATTTCCTGAAGAGAACAGTGAAAGAAAGGGTTAGCTCAACTAGCCCAGTAAGAAATATTATGACTAAGATAATGCAGAATAAATTATCATTAGCCTTCAACAGTGTTAAACTGATAAAATATAATAAACATCAAGTTTAACTGCAGCAGAATCAACAATCCATTAAAAGAGTCAAGTAGAAAATAAAATCTACTATCTTTTAAGATTTAAAAGGTTTTTCATCACTGTTATAGCTGAGACTCAGCTTAATAAATATTCCACATCATCGAATCACCCCTGCACTACGGCCAAGGATATTCTTTAGTATCACGACCACAATTATTCATGCACTACGGCCAAGAATATTTGTGTATTCGTTAATGGTAATGATCATGCCAACAACTGTCCATCAATGCACTACGGGCCAATGAGGATTTTTAATTTTTACATCATTTGTAATATTACGGTCATGATTACACCGAATAATCCCTGGTCATAATCATACCAAGTCCATCTATGCACTACAGGCCACAGATGACTTTCAACAAAATATAAACATGAGGATGATGACAATGACATAAGAATTCAATAAAACAAGTTCAAGAATTATTTTATCCAGGAATTATTAACGTCTAAATTGTCAACACGATACTGTTTTGTGGTGTAAAATTCAAGAATGCTCAGAAGAATATTTCCATGAAAAGATACTGGATGAAGCGCAAATATCAAGGATATCCCACTAATTTCATGGAGTATAGAAGTCAAAGTTTTATCCAACTGAGTATAATAAAGAATGGAATAACAAAAGAAATCACCATGCATGCGATAGACCGCACAGACAGGTTATTCCAGCAGAATAATAATAACGGAACCAGGTCAGGTGAAATTCACACCGACAGGATGTTTCAACAGAATAATAAATAACGGAACCAGGTCCGGTATAAAACGTACAGACAGGATATTCCAATAGAATAATAAAGAATGGAACCAGGTCCGGCTAAAACACACAGACAGGATGTTCCAACAGAATAATAATAAAGACAGAACCAAATCCAGCGTATAGCACAGACAGGATATTCCGACAGAAATATAAAGACAGAATAGTAAATGGATCCAGGTCCGGCGTATAGCACAGACAGGATATTCCGATAGAAATATAAAGACAAAATAGTAAATGGATGTCACCAAGTATAGTGTATTCCGCGTATACAGGTTATTCCAACATAATAATAATGAATGGAATAACATAAGGATTTCACCAAGTATAGGGTATACCGCGTATACATGTCATGTATAGGGTATGCCACTTTTACAGGTTATTCCAACAGAATAACAAAGAATGGAATAACATAAGTTCTCTTCAAAAAAGAAAGAATAACACCCCTTACCTTATTAGGAGATTGAATACTGCAGTAGTGTAGTAACCGAATACTCTTCTTCTTTCTCTCTTACTCTCTCTATACTTTCTCTCTCTATAGCTTGAACGAATTCGTGAAAAATAATGAAGTCCTAGGCCTCTATTTATAGAAGATTTATTACTATTTACGAAAGTATTTACTATTTACGAAGGTAATTACTATTGACAAAGGTAATTACTATTGACAAAGGTAATTACAATTTACGAAAGAGACTCTTAGATGATGACATATGCCCCCCCATAAATAATTAAACTTACCACAAACGTCTAATAATAGACTCTTTATATACATCAAGGATTGAATAAAAATTACCAGAAATCATTTTATTTTTAATCAACACATATTTAATCTTTCAACAATTATTAATCAGTTATAACTTGTCGTCTCAATTATTGTTTAAATAATATAACATATTATACAGATGATACTGTGACAATAATTGAATCGATAATATAAGAGATATGATGCAGCAATTACTGTAGCAATAATTGAGTATAGCTGAGTGACTTCCCACGTAAGCATCAATAATCAAAACAGTGTGCTACTATGCAGCAATGCGTATTACTGTACTTTTACTACCGAGTAGTTCAACAGTTTTAACGGTAACACCTCCGCCGTTATTTTATAGAAAGATAATTTTGTCGTTTTCTAACTACGACAATACTTTCGTTGTGGGGTCCAGCAATGATTGTGCCGTCGTACAAATATTCCCCGACAAAAAGAATATTCCCCGACCAAACGAATATTTTATAACAACTTGCGTACTTTACAAAATTTATAAATATTACCCATCATTATATCAAATTTATTCCATAATATTCAAAAATAATAATTATAAAAATTCATCTTTATTTATAAAACACTGGGGTCTTACAACCTTAACCACATTATTGAGTTAGAATCAGATGAGATAGCCGAAGATTTAACGTACGAGGAGGTACCAGTCAAGATCTTGGATAGGAAGGAGCATTTCATTCGCACAAAGGTTATATCGCAAGTCAAGGTTTTGTGGAGGAACCATGCTATTGAGGAAATGACCTGGGAATTGGAATCAGAAATGAAAGTGAGGTACCCTCACCTTTTCGAAACACCAGGTATGTACGTCAATTTCGAGGACGATATTTCATAAGGAGGGGTGGTTTTAAGACCCCAACTTTTTTTAAATAAAATCCAATTTCCTCTAATTATTATTTTGAATAATAGGTGTTAATTTGATATAATGTTTTGGTTATGGATGAAATGAGCAAATTTTGCAAAATAAGTAAGTGGTTATAAAATATTCATTATTATCGGGGAATAATCGTTTGGTCGTGGAATATTCTTGTTGTCGGAGAATATTCGTACGACAGTGCAGCCAGTTGTGGAACCCATAACAGAATAACTGTCGGATGAAAAAAACGACAAGTATGAGTTTTTATAAATAACGACGTAGTTATTGCCGTTAACATTGTTGGAATACTCGGTGGTTAAAATACAATAATACGTGTGGTTGCACAGTAGCACACGGTATTGCACAGTATTTTTTAATAATTTATATTATTTGAATAATATTATTAGATAGCATTATTGATAATGTCTAAGAAAGTTCTGTCTATAAAAGGGTTTAGTCACCTAATTGCGTGCTAGTAAGGAGATATCCTTATCGAAAAGCCCCCTCATTTTCTGAGAACGACCTGGTTGTCATAATTGTGATTCTGTAATATTATTTATGAATAATTAATTATTAATCTATATGTTAAGGAAATATTTATTTTTTATGGATATAATTGAAGGAATTAATGTTCAGGTATTTTATCATTATTCTGTCAGAATGGAGGTATTAAAAATCATCCGTATATGGATTTCGGACATTTTCTATTTGGAATTTGGAAAAACTTTCTTCTACAAAGTTGTAGAGAATTAAATTTCATATGGAATAAACATGAGATTTGAATTTTTCTGATAAAAGAACTATTTTTTGTGAATTATTGAAGTTGCTGATTATTGTTTAAACTTAAAACATTTTGAAAATTTTTTAGAATGGGTGGGACCCACTTTTGGTTGGTGAGAAATGTGCTGAAATTTTATTTCAAAAGTGGTGTGCGTGAATAGTAGCAGGTAAAGCCATCATGTAGAAGGTTAGTCTGCTTTGGCGTTCTAGCATTTTCCTATAAAAAGTGTGCTTAGTTAGAATTGAAAATTATACCAGAATCATAAGATTTCTCTCTCTATATTATCGAGCATATTTTTGTGAGTATTTAGATACATTGAGAGTTGTTATTCAGTCCAAGTTTTCTTCAGTATTATACCTAATATTTCAGCTGGAGGTACTGTTCTTTTGAGGTAAATGATGTTATTTTCTTCGAAAATAATGTTATTCTTTCAATATCATTATAAAGAAATATTGGTATGAATTTTATTATGAAATTTTTACATTTTTATGTCGAGGTTACTACTCACGTATACGGTACTATTCACGTATACGGTACTATTCACAAATACGGTACTATTCACGAAGTATGATTTTTCTTGTGGAATTTCTACCTTTTCGTGTCGGGGTTACTATTCACGTATACGGTACTATTCACGTGTATAAAACTATTCACGAATACGGCACTATTAAGAGAAAAATTAAATATTATTTTCTGTATCCAAGTTGTCTATTATGGTTACTATGTTTGATTGCATCCATGTTTTGATCTTCATTTTTGAAATTTTACTCCACAATTAATTATTATGGAGTATTTTTGAACTTGGATAAACTAAAGTACGAATCCCTAATTTTTGATCTTTTATCTCACTGGATTCATTTTTTTAAAGATATTTTTCATCATCTTCAGTCCTAAATGATGATATAACTGAATATCTTTGGCTTGTAGTGCAAAGATGAATGATTACCTGATGAATATCTTTGGCCCGTAGTGCAAAGATGGACAGGTAATGAGATGAACATGACCAACTGGTGATACAAATGAATATCTTTGGCCCGTAGTGCAAAGATAAATATTTGATTCAAGATTTATATTGATTGATGTTAAATGGATAAAATATTGATGATGGACTTTTAAATTCATAGATGGTAGTACATTTCATTCTCTACTTAACTCTTCTAATGAATTATTATTTTCGCTGCGAATATTAATCTAAAATTGGTTGTCCATTATATTTTATCTGATTTATTGAAGACTAACAATAATTTGTTCTATATTATCACAGTTATAATATTCTTTACTGGGCTAGTTGAGCTCACCCTTTTCCTTTTTGTTCCATTTTTCTTCTCAAGAGGTGAGAATATAGCGGGAACTAGTCGGGATGTGGAGTGATGTTTCATGTCGGTTGTTTAATTAGTAGTTCTCACTAGTTTATAAAATAGTGTGATAATAATTGTAATGAGGACTTATTTGAGTGTAGATATTGGCTAGAAGATAATATTTGTATTTAAACTCACAGTATATGTGTTGTCGTATTTTGCACGATAATTGTAATAATTAAGTTGTAGTTGTTTCTGTACCATGTATTTAGCGACTCAAAATGGGTGATGTATACCTGTTTTGGGGCGTCACAAATATTTTCTCTGTAACAGCAATCAACAGTTCGTGTTCATAATTATGAAAATCAACAGTTTATCTTTGCACTACGGGCCAAAGATTTTCATTTGTATCACCAGTACTGGTAATGATCATGCCAAACACCAATCCATCTTTGCACTATGGGCCAAAGAGAACTTTCACCACAAGCCTTTATCGGTAACATGAAAAGTCATGATTATACCAATACACAATTCCTGATCATAATCATACCAATCAACAGTACATCTTTGCACTACGGGTCAAAGATAATTTTTCATCACAATTTAAATCTAAGGATGATGACAATGATATAAAGAATGAATAGAAATAATAATAACAACAATAAAATCAAGAATTAACATTAGAGATTTATAATTTAGTTTATCCAGAGTCCAATAATATCCAAACTGTCAACACGACGACAAAAACATGGATTCAAATTCAAAAATAAAAGAAATAAAATTCACAATTCAACTATAACGTGTAAAACGTAATAGGAAAATTCAGGTGAAAAGATATTAGATGAAGTGCAAACTATTAAGAAAGTTTTCAACAGTTTAGACATTTTCACCATTTAACAAAAAATTTGTAAAAACGAAAAACAACTTACCATAATATGGAGTACGAAAGAAAATGATATTCCTTACGAGTATTAAAAGAAAATAATAACATTTACCTTAATAAGAGACTAGATACTGCAATAGTGTAGTAGCAGAACTTTGTGTTGTTGGTGTGTGCTTGCTTTTCGAATACTCTTCTTCTATCTCTCTTATTCTCTCTCTATAGCTTTCTCTCTCTATAGATTTCTCTCTCTATAGCTTTCTCTTATCAGTTGTAAGTAAAATATGAAGAATACTTGTTTCTATTTATAAACGAACTTTAGCTTGGCCCTTGCAATGTGAAGAGGCAAGTGGCTTGACTCTTGGTAATGTGAAAAGGCAACTTGCTTGACCCTTGACAATGTTAAAAGGTAACTGGCTTGACCCTTGGCAATGTGAAGAGACAACTGGTTATTTGTAATGACTGTGAATTTTAAACTCCTTATTTAATTAAATATGTGATTTAATTTTTATGAGTTAGTTTTGTAAGTCTATTTAAACCTTATGTGGTTATGTTAATTTATAATATGATTAAAGGGAGTCACTAATAGTTATTTAAATTGGTGGACTAATCCTAAGAGTTTGGTATCAAATGATTGTTAGAATTCTTAATGATTAAATATTCAATCCATTTGAATATAGTTATAGATTTTAAACATATTGATTCATTTCAAATATGGGTAAATCACCACTATAGAAGTTAAATTATATCATACAAGACTTATGTGGTGATAGAATTTGGAAATGGCTTGAAGCTAACCCATTTTGGCACTGCCAGGAATCGGCGCAGCTGCGTTGTCCCAGCAGTACAAAATGGCGCAGCTGCGCCAATGGCCAGTCTAGAGAAAGTCAGTTTCTACTGTAGCACTAAATTGGAGCATTAATATTATATGTGTGACATTAATAAAACATCGGATAAGAATACATTCTAATGATATGAAGCATCATGTAGTGCAATAAAATCATAAATGATTTTTTTAAAAAACAAAAATAATTAATATATGTGTATTCCAGAAATTGGGAAAGAAGTTATGTATGTGCACTACTTAATATCGTGTAATTAGGAAATACATTGTATTCCCTTTAAATCATTATAACCTATGTTATATGAAATGAATTGTGTATACACATTTTATAACCAAAGTTTATATTATGTGTATATATGGTATAAATCAAATGTTGCATTAGTACTATTTGGCAAGTGCTGAGATTTTTTCCCTTGTCCCATATTAAGAGCCCACTTCATTCTTCCCACATGAAAAGCTAGCTAACCCTATCTTCATCTCAAATTTAACAAACCTAGGGTAATAAGTGGATGGGGAGTGGGATTCATGAGTGAAATCACCAACTCTCACCAACCTCCTCTTATCCATATTGCATTCTTGATATCCAATGGTTTGATTTGTGAGGTAATAGCATTGTCTAGTTAACCATTCTTCTATAAATAAGACCCTCACCTTTCTCATTTCAATTGCTGAGATTTATTTACTAAAGATCTTGTAAGGAGTGAGTGTATGCAGCTCAATTACCTCAAGAGGTGTGAAAATCCCAATTTATGTCCTTAGTTTAGTTATGTCAAATTCTTAAGATTACTTAAATTAGCATAACTTAGAATAATATCATTGTGTTAAGATGTATGTGTATATACATAGAACCCGTAATTATGGTTGGGAACATGTTTTAATCAATAGAAAATCGGAGTTGTTTGATGCTCTGCAAATCAGAGCATGTTACTACCTCTGATGCAGGCATGGCGCAGCTGCATCCTATTTGTACTAGGGTGCAGCGCAGCTGCCCCGTACCTCAGATCAAGTTTCTATTATGCTAAGCATTCCCAATTTGGTAGTATAATTTATATAGGTACCTAAACAGAAGTATAACATGAGACGTAAAGCTTTCTTATGTGGTATGAAGTAATCAACTTGGATTAGTAAGGAAGTTTATAACAAAACTTAAAGTTTTCAAAACTAACCTTGTGGAAAACTTATGTTCACAAGTTCTAAACTTAGTGGCTCATGTACATGACTGATTTGGAACCTAAATGAGCATGATATATGATGTATAGTGTCTTTATCTTAATTTGAACATGTTAGCTTTGTGCTAGAGAATGCTTTAAAAAGAAAAAGCTTAGTTAAGGCTAATGAACGTGAATGCTAAGATATATAATTTCTAATTTTGAAACGAGGTTTTCATAACTTATTTACTTGTGATAAAAGTTTTAGATTTGTCTTACATGTGTTGGATTGCATCATTCGTGCTAAAATGATTTCGAAGACAACCTTGAACATGTTTTCAAAATTTAGTTGCATCACATTTATATATAGATTCTAAAGAAGTAAGATGTCATGTTATGGCTATAATACTATTAGACAAGATTCATATGTATTAGGCATGATGATAACTAAACCGAATATGAGTTTAGAGCATGATTTGAAGTGTTAAATAATGTTAGTTGCGAACAAACAATACGAACACCACAAACATGTATATTAACAAATTTAGTAATCTCTATGTTGACATATGTCATGAAATATAAAGCAAGATGATTACATGACCTTTGTATGTATTAATGTCATATAAATTGTAAGTTAAACTTGTGGTAAATTCAAGTATGGTCATGTGTCATGTGAAACCTCTAGCATGTATATATGTTAATATGTATGTATAGGGGTGTGTTAGAGTTGGGCTGCAGTCAGGAGAGCAAAGCTCAAACCTGGTATGGCCAGGGGATAGTGCAGCTACGCCGTCCCTAAGCCTAGATAAGGTGCAGTTGCGCCGTCCTGCAGTCATGAGTAGATTCTGTTTTTTGTTTCTGAAATTCAAGGAATGCTTATATGATTTCTTTACCTTGTAATGTATGATCATTATGCCATATAATGTGTTGAGAAGCATGCTATGTGATGACTCAATTCTTGTAAGTGTAGACTCATACTAATTTACGCATATTAATTGGAAAGACCGACTTGTTAACGTTAGGTCGTTTCAACGCAAGTTAATTAAAGCTAGAATTATTTGTAGCTGAGCAAGCTGGCAAGTTCCTTAATTCTTAATCTTTTACTTGAGCAAGTATCCGACACTATTTTTATTGTGTTGCAAGTTACATAACCTTACTCAAATTTATACTGAGCAAGTTTCCTTGAACTTCACTCTTTGATTGTGCAAGTTCCTTGAACCATACTTTTATGGTGCAAAGTATCCTAACCTTTACATTTACCTTATGCAATGGACATGAGTAAGAAAGTTATTCATTTAAGCTTGAACTTTATTCCCAAGCATACTATCAAGTAGTTTAATTACTTTACAAATTCCTCCACATCTATATTTTTGATATTCGCACTTAGTGCATTGGAGTTCGTACAGTCTTTGACTTTTACATCGTTTAAAGTTTTATAATTCTTGAACTATATTAGATAGAGTCTGAACCTTTGTTTGGTCAGACAAGCATATGAAGTTTTATAAACGCTATCCAAACCAATTGATGGTAAGTATTCTTAGACTAAAAGAACACCCATTTCTGATAGGGGAGTACCCCATTTATCTAATATAAGATATAAAGAACAGATTTAAATGTTATGCATATACATGGTGTACGGGAGGCTGATCCCCTCAAGTACTTATTTTGTAGCCAGTAACCAAAGGGTCAATTACCGATTGATTCCATTGGAGTGTTATAGTTCAAAGTCTACTTGACTAACCGTTATTCTAAAAGCAATCATTTTCTTTGCTTCTAATATTCATATTGTTGAATCCTTCAAATATTCATATTGTTGAATTCATTGTCAAATATTTTTCCATTCATCATGATATACCTTATTGTTATATTTAAACTTGCTGAGCAAACTTGTTGTTCATCCTTGCTATATCATGAATTATATTGCATCTAAGCCCGAGACCTCAAGAAAGGACAAGGGTAAAGGAAAGATGTAGGATAGTCGCCAGGAGCAGACTTTACTATATTCCTAGTTTAAATTACTGTTATGTAATGTGAACCTTAATTATTATTTTAGGGTATGTTTGTAAAATTGTATTAAGGTTATCGAATCTTGGGACTAGTAACACCTTTTGAATGAACGACGTACGTTTATTATTTTTCGCATTTTAGTTATCATATGTTGTTTAGAGGTGGATGTTTGTATTTTATCGTGATGACCGAACCGGGGTCAGAGGACCCGGTTTTGGGGGTGTCAGAGGTTGGTATCAAAGCCTAGGTTATAAACATTAGGAATGTGAAACCTAGGTTATAACCTTAGTAAGAAAACTCAAGAAGTGTAGGTAAGTGATGAGATGACGAAATCCATCGAGTTTTATTGTGATATTGAAGTGGTTTATTTAAATCAAAAATGATTGATAGACGTCTTAAACTTCTTAATGCTAACATGGATAGCATATCACATAAAGCCTAATTGTTTCTTCCTTTCCTCGGATCATGCCGTCTAGGAGACTTCAATGGAATCAGAGGGAGAAAGGATCTGTTAACAATGGTGGAGGGGAAAATGTTGATCCAATGCAGAACTTCGTTAACCTGTTAACTGAGGCAATGTAAAATAGACCCCCGTCAGCAGTAGGGCAGCCAGGACAACACTTGGTTAGCTTTGACCCAATTGAAGCCCAAACATGGATAGAAGAAATGGAGAAGGTGTTTGAGGTCGCACGAGTGGCCGAAGCATAAAAGACGAGTTTTGCCACTATCATGATGAAGGGCGAAGCTAATTATTGGTGGAAGGCCAATAAGGGACGAGCAGACGAAGGAGTTATTCCTTGGGACAGATTTAAGGAGCTATTAATTGAGAATTACTTCTCAAAGAATACGCAACAGGATATGGAAGTTAAGTTTCTGGAACTGAAGCAAGGTAATATGTCTGTCACAAAGTACGCGGCAAGATTTTACGAGTTGGCCCGATTCGCGTCACATTTGTGGCACCCCCAAATTCGGTTACTTTAATTTCCACTTGATTTAGTGTTCACTATTCAAACATCATATATCTATCTACCCATAATAAATGAAAGCATAAATAGATAGAAATAAATCATCTCCTTAAGGAGTTATATCATTAACAAAATTACATCAATCCCAGGTCATACTAACCTTCAATCATAAATTCGGAAACATAAATAATTTATAGTCTTACACAACATCAACATAAGTCTTAACACATAAATTTAACATCACATAAAATAACAAGTCTTCATCACTTGTTAATCTTTCCCTTGCCTTTACTAGTAGAAGGCTCGTCGGATCTTTTGTTCTTAACTGCAATGTTATTATTACGCAAGAGTCACGATTGCCCACAAATATAATAATGAAATAACAATATAATAACATGCGAGTGAATCAAAGACTTCTGGAATAAAAACTCAACTTCTGAACCAAGAATGATTAACAAGAATCAAAAGATTTATGAGGGTCATAAGACCTTGAACTATGTCCTAGGTTATCAAGGGTTATACTTGAAACATTTAACAGTCATAAGACTATGGACTCTTCTACTCGAACTTAGGGGGGTCAGCCCTTAGTACCATATTGTGCACAATATCTTAATGTTAATGCATAATAAATCCCTATACAGGGTTGTTCATCTCAGTTTGACATTAGAGTCCGCACCAAAGGAAGTTTGGTTTGGATAAATCGATAATAGTTTTGAATTTTAGAACGTTCATCAACTATGGACTAGTCGAATCAAATAAGGGTTCACTAGTCTAATAAGGTTCAACAATAAATGATATTTAAATTGAATAACAATCTCAAGAGGTATACAATAGAACAAGTATTGTATAACAGAATCATACTTTGAAAAGATAAATAATATTTAATATAACAATTTGAACTTGATTTAATAAGAACGAGAATTTGCTCGAGGTAATTTATAAACTTGAATAATGATAACAAGTAGGGTTAGAAAACTTGCCTCGTGCGTGGATTACACGTTAATTATACACGTTCCTTGATTTAATCCTACATATCATTTCATTCGCAATACCAGTCAATGATAACGTAACTAGTAATCACAAGTTCATTATTTTGTATAACTTCTGGTTATAACTATACTTAGTCAAATTACTACACTTATTGTCACATAATTCACACTTCACAAATAATAAGTTAACTATGCATTTAATAATTCAACCCACACGTGAATGCGTTATTGACATGTTAAAAATCTATTTTAACGTCTCATTATACGTCTAACATATTTTTATGTTTATTAGATTAGGTTACTATCACATTTCTAAACTTGAACAACTAGAAATTTTCATTTTTGGCCATTCTGCAGAGTGGCGCTGCGACGCCACTTTTATGCTTGTTCTCAGTGCGGTGGCGCTGCGGCTCGGCCTTTGGCAATGCGGGGCGGTGGCGCTGCAGTGCAGGCCTTAAGGCGTGAGACTGGCGCCGCGGCGCGGCGAACCAGTAACAGTTCTGCAATTCGCGAAAATTACAGAACATGGCCAACACCTCCAATTAATTTATTCTTACACGAAATTAGACATACCCAAACACTGTAATACACATATAACCACTACTTAACCCTTCTAGCATCATTTTAACATGTAAAAACACATAATTTATAGAATCAACACATGTAATTTACTGTTCTTGGTGTTTTTGAAAGTTTTGAATACATAACATGAAAATCAACACTACGGATTCGTTATAACACCGAATCCGTTCATTTGAAGTTTGGTCTCTTCGTTTTAATATGCATAATTATATAAAGGTATTAAATTTATGACACAATATATGTTTGACATATTAAATTTGGTACGTAAGGCCATATGGCCATATTTTCATACTATGTAATTTTGAATAAACCATCTACTACATATATTTTATGAAACTAATGTTATGGTTCATACAATATAGTAAAAACATACTACGTTAACACATTAACACATATATGTGTAAATTTATAATACAACTTATGATTATCGTGTTAAATTTGGTATGTAAGGATATATGGCCATATTTTCATACACTGTGATTTAGAAACAATCTACGACATATATTTTTATGAAACTGGTGATATGGAATTATACAATATATAGAAACAACACGTTTTAAAACATATTATCACATATATAAGTACATAATTAGTACTCTTTCCCAATTACATAGGTTTTACAGAACTTGAAAGCCATTTTCTTATAAAACTTATAAACAACGTAAATAAAATTGGGTTGTAGAAATTACCCAAAGCGTAGAGTGTACGTTAGTAGGGATGACCATTTCTCCTTTCTCAGACACTTCTTAATTCAAACAAACTCTAAATTTTCTCTCTGTGATTGCTTTGTTCCAAACTTAGAAAAATAAAGAAGAAGACAATATGAATAAAAGAAGACGTATTAATTTTATAAAAGAACTGAGCGCATAGCGGTGGTCAGTTAACCCATCATGGGTTAACTGCTACTAACTTCCCTCAGGGCCTCGTTTGGCTGGCAATAATAGACTCCAAAACCATTTAATTTAATGATTCTCTTATACTATAGTTTAAAACATGTCACACCCAAATTACACAATAAATCAAATATCTTATTTACTTTAATTTAAAATAACTATAATAATTTCTCATTAATTCACATAGTTACAAAATTAAATTTCTCATTTATTAATTTTGTCAAGTTATTAATTCTCTAATTAATTATTAAATTAATTAAAATAACATTATGCTTATTAAATATTTCATTTAATTCAATAAGCTCACATAATTACATAATTTGAATAATAAAAATTCTCCACATTAACTTAATAAATATTACACATATAATTAAATTAATCTACCACAATTTCATCAATTAATTAATTAATCTAATAATTAAATCATCGAACAATATTTATTTAATTCAATAAATATTAAAATTAAATTACAAAAATCTCGTTCGTCACAACATCAAGTTGACACGGAGGCCAGGAAGGCAAGGAGGTTCGAATTAGAACTGAAACCATGGGTACCGAAAGCAGTGGTTGTATTGAAGATTAAGATATACTCTGATCTTTTGGAAAGGGCTATCATTGCTGAAGGAGGCAATGAAGCCATCGCTCGATTCAAACAAAATAAGAAGACCGATCCGGATGGACAAAAGGGGAGAAGTAGCGAAAGAAGCAACCCCAACAAGCGTAAATGGACGGAGAGCCAATCCTCGGGAGGTAATAAGTCTGGGGGGGAGGCCAAGAAAGTTATGAAGTGCAACAACTGTGGGAGGAATCACTCGGGGGAGTGTATGAAGGGAAAGAATGTTTGTTATCATTGTGGACAACCGGGGCACATAGCTCCTCAGTGTCTGAATAAGCAGAAGGGAGGATGTTTCTCGTGTAGAGCCCAAAATATCAAATCAAGGACTGTCCGAAGAAAAAGGGTGATGCAGCTAGCGGCAACTGCAACAACAACAACGGGCTAAACATTAGAGGGTCAATCAGTCAAGCCAACATACCAACGGCACGAACGTTCAACATGACCGTACAGGATGTGGTGGAGTCTAAGGACGTGGTGTTAGGTATCATTCCGATCAATGATATAGATGCATACATGTTATTTGATTCGGGTGCTACCTGCTCTCTTTTTTCCGAAGAATTTGCTGAACAGTTAGACTTACCTCGTGAGAGATTAGAAAACCTTATGAACGTAGAAGTAGCGAACAAGGAAATTATTCACGTAGAATACATTCATAGAAATTATTATGCCGAATTACGAGGATTTAAGCTCAAAGTGGATTTGATACCGATTCGTATAGGGGAGTTCGATGTAATCCTTGGAATGGATTGGTTATCAGTTCACGAAGCAGTTATAGACTGTAAGAAGAGGTGTGTACACATTAAGACTCTGAATATGTCGAAGGTGGTATTTTATGGTAGTAAATCGCCGAGGCAATCTCATTGTCTAACAATGGTGCAAGGACAGAGATTGCTTAGGAAGGGTTGTATAGGTTATTTGGTTCAGGTGATTGATACTCGACGAGTCAAGGGTGAACTGAGTCAGATACCTATTGTAAGGGATTTCGTTGATGTCTTCCCAGACGAGATTATGGGATTGCCAACGGATAGAGAAATTGAGTTTGTTATTGATTTGACACCAGGGACAGCACCGGTATATAAAGCATCGTATCATATGGCACAAGTAGAGATGGAATAACTGATGGCTCAATTACAAGAGTTGTTAAATAAGGGATACATTCAACCAAGTCTATCACCGTGGGGAGAACCAGTCTTATTCGTGAAGAAGAAAGATGGGTCACTAATACTTTATATCGACTACCGAGAGTTGAATAAGGTTACCATTAAGAACAGGTACCCATTGCCCATAATTGACGATTTGTTTGATCAATTGAAAAAGGAAAAGTACTTTTCAAAAATTAACTTGAGAACCGGTTATCACCAACTGAAAGTGAGGCCAGAAGACATTCCAAAGACGGCATTCAGAACTCAGTATAGACACTTTGAGTTTCTGGTAATGTCATTCAGATTGACGAATATGCCAGCAGCATTTATGGATTTGATGAACAAAGTATTCAAACAGTATTTGGATAAGTTTATTGTCGTATTCATAGATGACATCCTAGTGTATTCAGAGACGGAGGAAGAACACGCCGAGCATCTTCGGATAGTGTTGGAGACATTAAGGAGGGAGAAGCTATATGAAAAATTCTCCAAGTGTGAGTTTTGGTTGCAGAGAGTGCAGTTTTTAGCGCACGTTATCAACAAGAATGGTGTTTCAGTGGATCCAGCGAAGGTAGAAGCGGTTATCAATTGGGAGAAGCCGAAGACGCAGACAGAAATTTGGAGTTTCTTAGGATTGGCAGGGTACTATCAAAGATTTATTCAGGATTTTTCAAAATTAGCATCATCGTTGACCAATCTTACCAGAAAAATAATTAAGTTCATTTGGACAAAGAAGTGTGAATGAAGTCTCCTAGAATTGAAGAAGAGCTTAGTTAAGCACCTGTGTTGGCTTTACCGGACAACACGGGAGGGTTTATAGTGTATAGTGATTCATCACACAATGGTCTTGGTTGTGGACTGATGCAACACAGCAGGGTCATTGTGTACGCGTCACGTCAGCTAAAAGATTATGAGAATGGATATCCGACTCATGACCTGGAGTTAGCAGCAGTAGTTTTCGCCTTGAAGATCTGGAGGCATTATTTGTATGGCGAGAAGTGTGAGAAATATACGAATCACAAGAGACTGAAGTATATCTTTACGCAGAGAGAGTTAAAGATGAGGCAGCGCCGCTGGTTAGAATTGATCAATGATTATGATTGTGAGATTATGTACCATCCAGGCAAAGCAAATGTAGTGGCAGATGCCTTGAGCAGAAAAGGCAGAGAGAAGTTATTGAAGTTGACCTTTCAAGAAGAATTGGTGGAGGATTTTGAACGACTAGACTTGGAAATTAGGTATCCGATGGAGACCGATGAGCAATTATTTACAGTGACAGCAAGCCTGACTTTATTGGATAAGGTTAAAGAGGCACAAGAAAAGGACAAAGATTGCAATAACATCAAGAAACGATTGACTAAAGGTGATGAATTGAAATTTAAGATTGATAGCACTAGACTGCTAAGATTTGAAGGACGAATTTGGGTACCGTTAGTACCAGAACTGAGAGAGGAGATTTTGCAAGAAGCGCACAGTACGAGATACTTGATACACCCAGGAAGCACGAAGATGTACCAAAATTTGCGTCACCACTTCTGGTGGCTAAACATGAAGAGAGAGGTTGCGGAATGTGTAAGTAGATGTCTAACTTGTCAGAGAGTCAAGGCAGAGCACCAACGACTAACTGGGTTATTACAACCATTAGAGATTCCAAAATGGAAATGGGATCACATCACAATAGACTTCGTGATGGGACTTGTGGCAATATAAAAAGGGCACGATGCCATATGGGTGATTGTAGATCGTATTACTAAGTCAGCTCACTTTTTGCCGATTAAGAATAAGTATAGTTTGGACCAGTTAGCCAAATTGTATGTCAAGGAAATTATCTTGAGGCATGGGGTGTCGATATCTATTGTATCAAATAGAGATCCACAATTCACGTCAAACTTTTGGAAGAGTCTTCAAGAAAGAATGGGGACACAACTACGAATGAGTACCGCGTATCATCCGCAGACCGATGGACAAAGCAAGAGAACAATTCAAACACTTGAAGACATGCTTCGAGCTTGTGTGATGGACTTCAAGGGTAGTTGGGTGGATCATATTCCGTAAGTAAAGTTCGCGTATAATAATAGTTATCATGCCAGTATTGGAATGTTGTCATACGAAGCACAGTATGGGAGGAAATGTAGAACACCCTAATGCTGGACGAAGTTGGAGAACGTCGACTGTTGGGACCAGAGTTAGTACAACAGACGGTGGAGATAATCAAGGTGATAAGAGCCCGACTAGTAGCAGCTCAAGATTTCCAGAAGAAGTATATGGGCTTACATCGCAAGAAGAAAAATTTTGAATTAGGAAGCTATGCATTTCTGAAAGTTTCTCCCTGGAAAGGGAAGATGGGCAAGTTAAGCCTTAGGTTCATAGGACCGTTCAGATTTTGAGGCGAGTCGATGAAGTGGCGTATGAGGTAGCGTTACCTCCTGAACTTGAGCACATTCACAACGTGTTTCATGTGTCAGTATTGCAGCAGTATAAAACGGACTACAAGCACGTTATCTCCTATAAACCAATCCAAGTCGAGAAAGACTTATCGTACGAGGAAGTTCCTATGCAGATACTAGATAGGAAGGAACAGAATCTGAGGAATAAAATCATCCACTCCGTTAAGATTCTCTGGAGGAATCATGCAATTGAAAAAGCTACGTGGGAGCTAGAAGAGAAGATGAGAGAGAATTATCCGTTTTTATTTGAGTAACCTTATTTTTACAATTTCGAGGACGGAATTTTTATAAGGGGGAGGGATGTAATGACCGTGAATTTTAAACTCATTATTTAATTAAATATGTGATTTAATTTTTATGAGTTAGTTTTGTGAGTCTATTTAAACCTTATGTGGTTATGTGAATTTATAATATGATTAAAGGGAGTCACTAATAGTTATTTAAATTGGTGGACTAATGTAACGAATGATTTGTTTGAGTTGTGATTCTGGGGACAGAAATCCTTGTAAAGAGGGAATGATGTAACATTCCAGAAATTTAAAGTGTTATATTAAATATTTATTAAATTATATAAGTATTTAATGGATATGTTTATTATTGAATAAATAATTGTTTAATTTGATCTGATTTGATTTAGTTAATTATTTGTTAAGTAAAAAATTAAGGAGTTAAGAAAATTAATTGTTATGAGATTATATACTAATTTAATTTAATAATTAAGTTAGAGAGCTTATAATGATTAAATGAATTATAATATTTTAATTGGAATTTGTAATTAAAATAAGGTATTAGTTGGTTAAATAAAATTATAATTATGTGGTAATGATTTATGTGTTAAAGTAATTTAATAGATTAGTATTAGAATTTATTAAAATTTAATTAAATAAAAGGGTGACAAATAACCTTAATATAAAGGAGTTATTAAAATAAATTAAAGGAGCTTAATTTAGTTTTGGCCAAACAAGTCTTAATGCTTATTAAGTCTTTAATCTAATGGTGTTTTACCAAACAAGGGTATAGGGATTAATTTATTTATTTCAATTAGGTTTACCAAACAAGGTGTAAGATTTAATGGGTTATTTTTAGTTAGCTAGCCAAACAAGCCTTATTGCTTTTGATTTTCAAATAATTTATAACTGATGTTAGTTAAAATTTTATACTTAATACCTATATTATTATTATACGTTATATCTTTTTTTTATTAGTACGTAAGTTAGAATAGGGTTAGGAGAAAGACTCAGAAGAAGAAAGAGGAGAAGAAGAAGAACAATACAGATAAAAGTTGAGAGAAAGAAGGTTTTGATAAAGAGAAGAAGCTTGAGAATAGCCATCATCTTTCTTCTAAATTAAGGTATCATCTTGCTCCTATTTTTTTCTAAAAGTTATGGTTATCTTCTTCTCCAAAAGTTCTCTGTAAAGTTTTTGTAAAGATGAATTTCTTGTGTATATAGCTTTATATGATAATTATTTGTTAAAAGGTGGTTTTCATAAGTTATATATGAGTATAGATAAACTAATTCATGTGTTTATGTATTTTTGTGAAGAGAACTATATTACAGAGTGTTTATATGAAAATATATTAATATGGCTTAGTTTAAAGTAAAATTAAGGTCTAATTAGTTGTTTAATTTATAAATTGACAATTGAATTTGAAAGAGGATGAATAAACATAAGCATAGTATGTTGAATTAATTGTTTTGGTTGAAAACAAAAGTCACAGTGATGATTTTTCACTAAAACGTCAAAAAGTGAAGCTTTAGCAAAAATAGTGAAAATTAATGGTTGTAATTTGGATGTTTATATTGTTTAGATGGCTAGAAACTCGTTAGAAAACATTAGATTATGTTTCTGTAAGCCTATTACACATTGGGTAGGTTTGAATGGTTGTTAGAAAGGAGCCCCGACGGGCCCCCCTAGTGTAAAAACCCCCACCCCCGTGGGGGGGTATTCTGTTAAGACAAAATTTGGGGGAAAAAATTGACCAGACATAGTTTACTAAAACGAGCATAACATTTTCATACGAACTCCGATTAATGTGATTCAAGATGATTCGGAACGAGGACAAATATGCCTATAACTTTTATTCTTTAAGTGATTCAATTTGATATCGTTAAGAAGGGTCAAAACGGCTATCTTTAGGACTTTTATGTATTTGGAGGCCATCAGAGGGCGACGGGATGCGCGGATGCAAGTGCAATCCTTTGTGTAATAGTATAACCTAATGGTAACATATTGGACATGTAATATGATGTTGTATCAAGTTGTTAATGTGTATGTGGTGGAATGACTTGATCACTTAAGTAGTTGTAATAAAGCTAAATAGTGATGTTCATGAAAAGATGTGATATTGTTAGTGAGCTATATGAAACTAATATTGGTGTAACTAATGTATATTGTCAATACATATGGTATGTGTAGGACTTGTGGTAAACGTGAGTAGTGATTGTTTAACCTACGCACGAGGCAAGTTCCCTAATATTTACTACTTTATTATTCAGCAAGGTTACTTTTCATTATTACGTTATACTTATGCAAATTCTCTAACTCTAATCTCTTGTTTAACGATTTATTGTCATGCGAATTCTTTATCCCTCATTTATTGTTGAAGCAAGTTAGTTAATTTTTATTTCTTTATTCCAAATGAGATTACTTTGGTTATTCAAAGTCTGCAATGTTGTTGTATGAAATGTGTTTATTCATCTACTAATAACTGTTGTTTAATCTTCGTTCTCCAATGTCATTGTACTATCTTACATCATTGTACCAAACTCTAAGTTGCCTAGTGATTCTTTACCAATTCAACTAATCCGTAGTTGATGAATGTTCTAAACTCTAAATTACCTTTGAAATCAACTCAAACCAAACTTCCTTTGGTTTACTTATATACTCACACAATTTTGAAAGCATGTTGTCGATGATAACATTTGTTCAATTTAGAAACTATTAATACTCTAACTCTTATTGATTCATCGATATACCTTGTTCATGAAAAATATTATAATCAAACTCTTGAATAGTTATTGGACTCTATCTGATTCAACCATTATTTGGTTGATGAGCATTCTAAAGATCTAGAATTCCTTTGAAGCTAATTCCCAAACAAACTTCTTTTGGTTCGGAACCTGATAATCTAAGCTGAGATGAACAACCCTATATTAGGGGATTATTTTAGAACTACGCAATAGCGTTAAAATGTTTGCGCAATACATAGTACAAAGGGCTGATCACCTGGAGTACGGAATGAAGGTCCATATAGTCGTTTAGACTGTTAAAGGTTACAGTAGAAACACCTGTTAACCTAGGACATAGATGATGATTATAGTCTTTTAAACTGTTAAAGGCTAAAGTAAAAATACTTGAAACCTAGAGTATAGTTCGTGGTCTTGTGACCCTCAGTGTATTCTTTGATATTGATATTTATTGTTAATTTAATGTTCATTATTCCTTTGAACTCATAGTTGTTGAATTAAATTTTATTGTTCCAGTAAGAATACTTTACCATTGAAAACTCAGTGAATTATCATTCAAAAACTGTTATTGTATATTATCCTTCTTGTGGGCAATTTTTTGCTCACTCTTGCACAAAATAATGCAGATGAAGTTAAGAAGTTTGAAGAGTTTTCTACAAGCAAGGACAAGGATAAAGTGATTGATTAGACGACAACGTTTAATTTATCTTTTTATTTATAAAGCTTATGTAATAGAATTAATTATGATCAAGTTTTTATTTTTCCGCTGATGATTGTAATAAAGGTTAGATGACCTGGGATTTATTTTAGATTATGTAACCCTTTAATTGGAGATTGATTGTTAAAACTTTTGAGTTTAATTATATCCTTTGTTTATGGGTAGTTAGTTATGATTTTATTGGAAAGTGAACACCTAATCTGTGGAATTGAATTACCCGGATTTGGGGGTATCACAAGTTAGTATCAAAGCTTTAGGTTATGAACCTTAGGTGGGGAAACCTTAGGGCTATAACCTTCTAGGAGATCGAAAACATAGAGGTGATAAACTCTTATCGAGTTCTAAGGAATGAATTAAGGAAATTCATTGAAGATAAAATGATAAAAGACTTTATGTGCTTATGTGTTAATGTCTTATGTGCTCGTGAGTACTTAGGAGTAGCAAGTATTATACATATCAAGTTGTGGAGTTATTAAAATTTTGTTGTCAGAGAGATTGATGAAGGAAGGTAGGGATTAGGAGCCCTGAGAAGTTATATAGTTTGAGTATGGTTGGTATTGGGAAAGCCATACCCGTGGATTTTTGTTGGAGACTTGGATATGAGCTTGAGTTTGATCCGGAAGATGAATTTTAGAAGGTAAATATGAAGTATGAGTAAAAAGAGTTAGGAAAGCCGTAGAGATAGCGTAAAAAGATGTCGCGACTCAAGACTTTACCACACGACTTGCAGATGTAGAGTAGAGATTGTCAGGAATAAACATGTGAATGATATTCCTATTTAATATATGATTTGATTATGATATATATATATATATATGAATGAATATGCAAGTATGCTTGCATTAATAAAAGTTGTAAAGTCTTTTGATAGATAATAGAAGTATATGTACAAGGACTTAGAATGAATTGATCAAATATGTTAGGTTGATCCTACATAAGCAAAACAACTTTGTAAAGTCCTTAAAAAGAAATGATGTACAAGGACTATAAATATAGAGAGATCAAGCCTATTAGGTTGATCTAATGATGTAATAGATAGGCTAGTCTAATAGTCTAGCACTGCACCAGAAGTCGTAGTCTACCAAGTGAGTTAAGGTTAACTCGAGAGCTATCGAGGCAGAATACGAGTATGCAAGATAGAAGATCTCAGAGTTCGTAGACTGTCAGGGGAAACGAAAAAGGATCGTAGTGTATCGAGTAGAGCTTCCTCGGGATCGTAGTGTGTTGAGGAAGTCATGTTCAGAATCGTAGAGACAGTCTGCCTATGAGCCGACCGGTCATCTGCCGAAGCCAAGACAAAAATGTAGACTACACTCAGAGTCGTAGAGTCTACTGATGCCAAAGCCAAGTCAAGGATCGTAGATCATACTTTAAGTTCGTAGAGTCTATTGATTACATGCAGAGATCGTAGTCAACCAAGATCAGATGAAGACAACAAGCACAAGGCATAAATCGTAGAGTGTCAAGATCTGATCTCGAGATCGTAGTGTCTGCACCAGCCGAAGCTGAATCATAGAGTGCAGAACTACGACCTCAAAAGAAGTGCTCACAGTGCCAAAGAAGAATCATAGAGCATATACGGTTCTCAACATATGAGCACTCCCAGAATATCCAAAGGAACAAAGCCTCTGGTTCAAGCTGCAAGCTACATCCAAGGAAACTAGAGAGCACTCAACGAATGGCATGCATGCAAATAGAAGATCTCAGCACCAACCCAATAGGCATTAAGATTGAGGTGTAAGGCCATTCATAATGAATTCTTCCACAAGGAGATCCAAAGAAGACTTCAGAAGCTGACTAAGGAAATTCAGCTTATGCAGTAGCTATCAAGTGAACAGAAGACAATGATCTTGGAAGAAACCAAGATCGTAGTGTTTGCCAAACAGAGAAGGAACTGATGGAAGGTGAACCGAGATACTGGTCAGCTTCTGAAGAGCAAGGCTAAAGTGATTAAGTGCAGGGTCAGTTCATTGATGATAAGTGAGCGGAAGATCACAAGGAGAAAGCAAGTTGGACGCGCCACAAATCTGAAGTGTCTTGATATTTAGAAGGGGACCAGAGCAAGGTATTAGGCCAACAATATCTGAGAACAGTCGAAGAAAACAGAAGTATTGAAGCACTGCACAATACAAGGAAGAGGTGTTCTACATTGAAGATCCAATCAACACTCTTCAAGATCATAGTGTTAACCCTACCAGTCAATGAACAACACTCAACAAGACACTACGATCAAGTCCTTGAAGACGTGCATCAGAATCGTAGAGTCTGAATAACTGAAGACTAAAGCATTGGCAAATGTTCAATCTGAAGGGTAATATTTGGACAAGTGCTTATTGAGAGCATCGATGCAATAGGACAACCTCTGATCTAGAAATCAGAAAGAGGAAATAAAGTCTTCGACCTGCTCAAGACATTAAAGTGTACATCTGATAGGGTAGGTGAAACAGTAGACTGCAGCGTCAGAAAAAGTATGAAAAGTCACATCAAGCAGTCTACATCAAGCAACTTGAGATTTGTGACGATATTTGAATAGCCTTCAACGGCTACTTTCCAACGGAAGGATTGGGAAGGAGTATAAATAAGGAAAAGCTTCAAAGATCAAAGGTTGCTAGAGTTGCCGAGTTTTAAGAGAAGGTGGACTGATCTAAACCATGTAAAATAGTGAGTCTGAAGGCTCACTCTACGATCCACCAAGAACACTCAGAATTCAGATAAAGAAAGAAGTAGAAGTGTGATAGAAGTGAGAGTTCTACTACATGAAGAGTGTTCAGAACTGCCGAGAGAAAGAAGAGCATCATGACATCTTGATGTCCATCATCAAAAGACTCTAAGTACAATAGAGAAGAGACTACAGTCATCTTAGCAAGTCCATCATGAGAAGGCATCAAGTAGCAAAAGGGAGATCACAAAAGCCATCTTGGTGTCAAGCATGAGAAAGCTTCTAAGTACCTAATAGAAGAGCCTACAGTCAGCTTGGAAGCCTCTCATGTGCAGTCATCAAGTACCAAGGAGAATGATCTTCAAGGCAGTTCAACAAGGGGTCATCCAAAGTGGTTGAGTAACCAAAGAAGCTGAGCATCATGCAACACTCAGCTGCACTTCAAGGATAATCAAGCCAAGCTACTAAGTATAAAAAATGTTCAGAGCATGAAGACATCTTAACAGCTCAGCACCGACTCCAACAACAACAAACAAACAACTCAACAAAGCCAGGGCCTGAGGGGTCCTTGTCCAGAGGGACTAAATGAAGCAGGGCCAAAAGGGTCCTTGTCCGAAGGGACTAAACAAGGAAGGGCCAAAAGGGTCCTTGTCCGGAGGGACTAAATGAAGTTCCAAGGCTGCTGGCCTTGAAGAGTTCTTAGTGAACTGAAGTTCCAAGGCTGCTAGCCTTGAAGAAATCTTAGTGATTCAGGGTGCTGCCCTTCCTTAGTGGAAATCTTGCTAGTTGAAAGCAAAAGAGTGGATTAGTAGCTTGAGTCTCTGAACCACTTAAAACCCCTTGTGTCTTTTACATTATGTCATTTACATTATGTACTATAACTGCTATAGCTGCTATGTATGTTTTAACTGCTTACAACTAAACTTACTCTACGAACAATGTATGTATGATTATGAATATATCAATGAAGGGGATCTTTTACTTATTCTGTTGTGCTTAAAAAGATTCTCATGTTTGTTATATGTTGATTATGAACAATATAATATAAACCTGAAAAGTATTTGAAATAAAAATGATCTATTCAACCCCCCCTTCTAGATCTATTATGCCCTTTGGGAACTAACAATTGCTATCAAAGCTAGTTTGTCATGAAATATTCAAAAGCTAATCGCTTTGAGTCTGATCCCAGACACTAACAGTGTTCTAAACTTAGTTTAGTAGTAAGTAACTTGTTATATGCATATGAGCTCACATGTTGGAAATTTTGTGTATAGGTTAAATGTGTATATACACCTGATGTTGCTCAGATTGGTCCATGGTCTCTATTGATACATCAACAAGACCAATCCTAGCCTGCAGTCCATCTTGTAGTCCTAAGACTAGACGAAAACACTCAAGAGACGTCAATGACAAAGAGTCAAGCACCCACCAGTCTGAAAGATGAAGAAGCCATACATGCTAAGAAATACTTATCGAAGAGAAGAAAGAAGATATTCTCAAACATATGTCTGGCCAACCAACAGCTGGGTGCAAACTCTGTCAGCTAAAAGATATCAAAGATCTTAATGACTGAGATTCTCTTGGCCTATATCTTCAAGACCACTGCTGATTGATTAAAGGCCAACAAGAGCAATAAGCTGTCAGGAGCAAAACTAAAGCTATGCTCATCAATACCTAAACTCAGTATATCTAAGGAAAATGACTTTTTAGTAACTGACAATAAAAAGTTATGGTTCCTCACTATTATAATTGTTCATCATAATTGCATCTTCTTATGAACTATAATAGTATTATGTCAAGAAGTCATAATCTACCTAAAAAGGTGAAGAGAGAAGGTAACCTGAGGATGGAAACTCAAATGACTATAAACTTTCTCTCCATCCAAGTTTTAGGTTGAAGATGACATCTTGAAGGAAATCTGAAATAAGTCATAAGAACATCACATGCCTAATAAACTTTATGTGAAGTCATTGTTGCTGATGGATTATTATGTATGTACAAGCCTATATTTTAAGTGTTTGATAACTCACAAAGTATGATCAGTTCTACAAAAGGATCTGGCTGATCTGTAGAAACTGATCACCTCCATGGATCAACTAGATACTCATATAAATCATAGAATTGACTCCTACTCTGAACACTTAAACACTGTGAACATAACCCAGTGAATGATGAAACCATCATAGATAAAGAATGTGTTACTAGATGCCAAATCCCACACACTCACCATCATGCATCTCAAAATGTATTATCTTAAGATAGTTGCATGCATGAATATGTCTGTTGGTGATAAATATGATGATTATCCAAATAAGAGGAATAGGGGTTTAGAAAACTAACCTAGCAGGACCCATTTAACTATAGGTACCAAAAATAGAAATATATTTAAACCTGCAGGTACTTGGTCAGTCTGACCACACTGAGGAATGATGAAGCAGAAGACTTCAGTCAAGAAGACTCAACCAGCAGAAGGCTAAGGACAATTTAGAGATGATTCTGATAGAGTTCCTATCTGTCCAAGCCTGTCCTTGAAGACCCTCTGAGCTAACCTAAAATCGTAGAGTGTCAAGATCTGATCTCGGGATCGTAGTGTCTGCACCAGCCAAAGCTGAATCGTAGAGTACAGAACTACGACCTCAAAAGAAGTACTCATAATGCCAAGGAAGAATCGTAGAGCATATACAGTTCTCAACATATGAGCACTCCCAGAATATCCAAAGGAACAAAGCCTCTGGTTCAAGCTGCAAGCTACATCCAAGGAAACTAGAGACCACTCAATGAATGGCATGCAGGGTAACAGAAGATCTCAGCACCAACCCAATCAGCATTAAGATTGAGGTGTAAGGCCATTCGTGATGAAGTCTTCCACAAGGAGATCCAAAGAAGACTTCAGAAGCTGACTAAGGAAAGTCATCTTATGCAGTAGCTATCAAGTGAATAGAAGACAATGATCTTGGATCGTAGTGTTTTCCAAACAGAGAAGGAATTGATGGTAGGTGAACCGAGATACTGGTCAGCTTCTGAAGAGCAAGGCTAAAGTGATTAAGTGCAGGGTCTGTTCATTGATGATAAGTGAACGTAAGTTCGCAAGGAAGAAGCAAGATGGACGCGCCACAAATCTGAAGTGTCTTGATATTCATAAGGGGACTAGAGCAAGGAATTCGGCCATCAGTATCTGAGAACAGTAGAAGCAAACAGAAGTATTGAAGCACTGCACAATACAAGGAAGAGGTGTTCTACATTGAAGATCCAATCAAACCTCTTCAAGATCGTAGTGTTAACCCTACCAGTCAATGAGAAACACACAACAACAAAATACGATCAAGTCCTTGAAGACGTGCATCAGAATCGTAGAGTCCGAATAACTGAAGACTGGAGCATTGGCAAAGGTTCAATCTGAAGTGTAATATTCGGACAAGTGCTTGTTGAGAGCATCGATGCAATAGGACAACCTCTGATCGAGATATCAGAAATAGGTAATAAAGTCTTCGACCTGCCCAAGACATTAAAGTGATAAATCTGATAGGGTAGGTGAAATAGTAGACTGCAGCGTCAGAAAAAGTATGACATGTCACATCAAGCAGTCTACCTCAAGTAACTCGAGATCTGTGAAGAGATTTGAATAGCCTTCAACAGCTACTTTCCAACGGAAGGATTGGGAAGAAGTATAAATGAGAAAGAGTTTCAAAGATCAAAGGTTGCTGGAGTTTCCGAGTTTGGAGAGAAGGTGGACTGATCTAAACCATGTGAAATAGTGAGTCTGAAGGCTTACTCTACGATCCACCAAGAACACTCAGAAGTCAGATAAAGAAATAAGTAGAAGTGTGAGTTCTACTATGTAGAAGTGAGAGTTCTACTACATGAAGAGTGTTCAGAACTGTCAAGAGAAAGAAGAGCATCATGACATCTTGATGTCCATCATGGAAAGACTCTAAGTACAATAGAGAAGAGCCTACAATCATCTTAGTAAGTCCATCATGAGAAGGCATCAAGTAGCAAAAGAGAGATCACAAAAGCCATCTTGGTGTCAAGCATGAGAAAGCTTCTAAGTACCTAATAGAAGAGCCTATAATCAGCTTGGAAGCCTCTCATGTGCAGTCATCAAGTACCAAGGAGAATGATCTTCAAGGCAGTTCAATAAGGGGTCATCCAAAGTGGTTGAGTAACCAAAGAAGCTGAGCATTATGCAACACTCAGCTCCACTTCAAGGATGATCAAGCCAAGCTGCTAAGTATAGAAGATGTTCAGAGCATGAAGACATCTTAACAGCTCAGCACCGACTCCAACAACAACAAACAAATAACTCAACAAAGCCAGGGCCTGAGGGGTCCTTGTCCAGAGGGACTAAATGAAGCAGGGTCAGAAGGGTCCTTATTCGAAGGGACTAAACAAAGAAGGGCCAAAAGGGTCCTTGTCCGGAGGGACTAAATGAAGTTCCAAGGCTGCTGGCCTTGAAGAGTTCTTAGTGAACTACAGTTCCAACGCTGCTGGCCTTGAAGGAATCTTAGTGATTCAGGGTGCTGCCCTTCCTTAGTGGAAATCCTGCTAGTTGAAAGCAGAAGAGTGGATTAGGAGCTTGAGTCTCTGAACCACTTAAAACTTCTTGTGTCTTTTACATTATGTCATTTACATTATGTATTATAACTGCTATAACTGTTATGCATGTTTTAACTGCTTACAACTAAACTTACTCTACGAATAATGTATGTATGATTATGAATATATCAATGAAGGGGATCTTTTACTTATTCCGTTGTGCTTGAAAAGAATCTTATGTTTATCATATGTTAAATATGAACAATATAATATAAACCAGAAAAGTATTTGAAATAAAAAGGATCTATTCAATCCCCCCCCCCCTTATAGATCTATTGTGCCCTCTGGGAACTAACAATTGGTATCAGAGCAGGTTCTCATGCTATATTCAAAAGCTAATCACTTTGAGTCTTATCTCAGGCACCAACATTGTTCTAAACTTAGTTTAGTAGTAAGTAACTTGTTATATGCAGATGAGCTCACATGTTGGAAATATTGTGTATAGGTTAAATGTGTATATACACCTGAAGCTGCTCAGATTGGTCCATGGTCTGTAATGATACATCAACAAGACCAATTATTGCCTAATTTTTAATAACACTTTACCACGCAAGTATACGCGTTCAATTGTAATATTCAGCAAGCAAGGATATCGTTCCCAAGAGGAAATAGACTAATATTTATCAATTACTAATTCTAATGTAATTAATCCTATTTTAAACTACAAAAATTTTGTTTGTGATTTGAAAATTAAACTTAACAAAACTAATGATTAAAATCAAAATTTCACAAGAATAACTGCAGATTTAACAGGTTAAGATTACAACTTCCCTTGGTATTTTATTTAAACCAATTTACTTCTCATTTAAAACAATTAATTAATATGAATCATTATCTAAGAATTATTTATAAAATTCACACACTCTTTCCAAAACACGTGAACAAATCCTCCTAACTCCGATCCTTAAGACACAAAATTACAAGGAACACCCTACTCAATCAATTCACTATATTCCTATGTGAATCAAGTTAATTAGGGTTTACACACAAATTTGTTCAAAGGATACAAAAGACACATAGGTATATTCTTATCCTACATGCTAATCATATTAACCCTATTCAGATTATATGAACAGATGTTATCATATCCAGATCTCAATCTATACTCCATCTTCCAATTTCATATAGATTATCACAATAATTGTTGGCCAAAGAATTAATCAATAAGCAAAAGATATAATAAATAATTCAATAAAAACCAACATTCATTCAATGGGAAGGTTCAATTTAAACTACATACCAAGTTCTGTTGCAATCTTAATTAAAATTAGTTCATGATAATAATAAAGAAAAACATCATCCAGATTAATAATCCAAACATCCCAGATAATTACAAAAGATAAAACTAGAGAAGAGAAAAAGAAACTCTGAATTTTCTCCAATACTCTCTCTTTGATCTTCAGCCCTTGTAATTTTCCTTCGTGCTTTCCTTCGTTGTTCTCTCTGCAAATCCCTTGAAAAATTCAGTGATACGTCTTTTCTAAAGTCTCTTCCTATTTGTATTAGTCTCCCACCACATTCAGATTCCTTTTTGGCTTCCAAAAACCCACTTGGCAGTAGAAAATCCTCCTTTTTGCCGCACATGAGCGCCTAGGCGCTCAACACAAGCCATTTCCAAGCGCCTAGGCGCTTGACCAGGACCACGTAATTACAAAAATGCCACTCAGCTCTAATTTTAATGATTTTTGACCTTTTTCTTCTCCGAAATGACCAATTTGTCCCTCCAACTCCAACCTACAGGAAATAAACACAAAACAGATAAAAAGATAATAAAAAACAATTAAAGATAGAAATAATTAAGTTTAATAATTTCGGATTCATAGGTATAAAACCCACTCATCACCAATTCTAGCCTGCAGTCAATCTTGTAGTCCTAAGACCAGACGAGAGAACTCAAGAGACATCAATGACAAAGAGTCAAGCACCCACCAGTCTAAAAAATGAAGAAGCCATGCTTGCTAAGAAATGCTTATCGAGAGAAGAAAGAAGATCTTCTCAAACTTATGGCTGACCAACCAACAGCTGGGTGCAAACTCTGTCAGCTAAAGGATGTCAAAGATCTTAATGCTGAGATTCTATTGGCCTATATCTTCAAGACCACTACTGATTGATTAAAGGCCGACAAGAGCAATAAGCTATCAAGAGCAAAAGTGAAGTTATGCACATCAATACCTAAACTCAGTATATCTACGATAAATGATTGTTTAGTAACTGACAGTAAAAAGGTACGGTTCCTCACTATTATAAATGTACATCATAATTGCATCTCCTAATGAACTATAACAGTATTCTGTCAATGAGTCATAATCTACCTAAAAAGGTGAAGAGAGAAAGTAACCTGAGGATGGAAACTCAAATGAGTATAAACTTTCTCTCCATCCAAGTTTTAGGTTAAAGATGACATCTTGAAGGAAATCTGAAATGGGTCATAAGAGCATCACAGGCCTAATAAACTTTTGTGGAATAATCTTTGCTGGTGGGTTAGTATATATGTACAAGCCTATGTTCTAAGTGTTTGACAACACACAGAGCATGATCAATTTTGCAAGAGGATCTTGCTAATTCGCAGAAACTGATCACCTCAATGAATCAACTAGATACTCCTAAATCGAAGAGTTGATTCTCACTCTGTGAATACTTAAACATTGTGAACATAACCCAGTGAATGATGAAACCATCATTGATAGAGAGTGTGTTATTAGATGTCAAATCCTACACACATTCACCATCATGCATCTCAAAATGTATTATCATAAGATAGGTGCATGCATGAATATGTCTGTTGGTGATAAATATGATGATTATCCAAATAAGAGGAACAGGGATTTAGAAAACTAACCTAGCAAGACCCATTTAATTATAGGTACCAAAAATAGAAATATATTTAAACCCGCAGGTACTTGGTTAGTCTGATCAGACTAAGGAATGATGAAGCAGAAGACTTCAGTCAAGAAGACTCAACTAGCAAAAGGCTAAGGACAATTCAGAGATGATTCTGATAGAGTTCCTATATGTCCAAGCCTGTCCTTGAAGACCCCATGATCTAACCAGAATGGAGCTCACATGGCTGCTAATCTGAATCTGTATATGGAAGCAAGCCATTCAGCCAAAGAAGGAAAGGGTATTATGTGCTCAAAAGACAGACAAGAATGCTATATGGGAAGAATCCTCAAGGAAGCTCACAACAGAAGATTATCGAGCATCATTCAAGAAGAACTTACTGCGAGAGCAGAACTTCACAAACACAACTGTCAAAGAAGACTATGTTCGTAGTGCTTTCAAATAATCATAGAGTAATCAGTCCTGAAAATACTCATCTCTACGATACAAGGAAATCTAAGTATTGATGGAGATTCTAGTCAGAATGAGATATGCAAGGCTGACTTCAAATGAATTTGAAGAAGAGGGAATCAAATCTATCTGGGAAGAAAGCATCAACAATGGGGGAGCAGTGATCTGTTAAGGAACAACAACACTGAGATATACTATGAAAAGTTGTACCAGCTACAGAGTCTCAAAACTTTGTGGCTGATGAACCAAATGAAGATCCATAGTGTAAGAAGCAGGAGGACACCACGATTTCAGCAATGCAGTTGTCTAAAGATGGTAGAAGAACTCCCAATCAGAAAAGGTCGAATGAGATGTCATTGTAAATCACTGCCATTGCATTGCATCTGGAGAGCGCCTCAGGAACAAACCTGGCCCTTAGATCACTCTAAGCGGTTGGCCCTTCCTGAGCTACCTTGACCCAGAAGGAATGTTTGATCTAGTTCATCTCAAGGACCAAGTCAGTCAACGATCGAAGAGTCGATTTTGAAGAGAACTCAACGATCGCAGTGTAACCTCAACAATCGTAGCACAACCTCAGCGATCGTAGAATACAACTTAACGATCGTAGTCCTACCAAAGGGTACTCCAGTTCACAAGGAGCTTGGAAAATGAGATATTTGCTAAACTATTCAAGTTAAGGAGATAAGTTCGAATACATCAGTGATTGAGCTATGCTGCATCAAAGTAAGGAGAAAAGATAAAGCCATCCACTACAACATCTCTCAAAAGTTGATCGTTAAGTCAACAAAGGGAATCGTAGAGTCCATAGCTGACTTATCATGCTACTCTACGAATCAAAATGTCAACGGTCAGAGCCACGTCATTTAAACGACTACTCTTCTAAAAGGAAATATCTAACTGAAAAGTTATGGGGAGTTACAGCTCATTACTGGGCATCGTGCAACCAATGGACGGTTGACACATCACTGATTATGCAGAGTTAGAAGGAACTGCCTTAAAGATGATTTCAAATCTGCAGACAGTTACCAAAAGCTATCGAACTTTTCTCCCTCCCATTTTCAAACCCTAGAATCCTCTCAAGAGCCAAAATCAGTTAACCCTCCAGAGCCTTACCAAATTACACTCAGCCATCTCTTATAAACATATCTAAATCAGATACCCACATTCTTCGAACTACTCAAAATGGAAAACTGGCAAGTAATCACTGACATTCATCTTGGAACCAAATCGTTTGAGAAATCTAAAAAGAAGTTCAGGGATATTCTCGAGATTATGAAGAAAGCTGGATTCTCAGAATGCCTTGAGGCAAATACTCGAGTCTACATCGACCTGGTTAAAGAATTCTACTCAAACGCCTCCATCAACTCCGAAACCCTTACTACCAAGGTTAAAGGTCAGTCTCTGAAGTTAAAAACTTCTGACCTTAATCAATGCCTAGGCTTTCCTAACCAAGGGCTGAAGAACCTTGTTAATGTCAACACTGAACAACCAAAGGAGGTTATGGGGTACCAAAGAAACCCTAGTTTTAAAGACATAAAGAAGAAGGAGTTTCATGAAAAGTATGAATTCCTTGCTGAAATAGTTGGAAAATGCATACTGTGCAAGAACACTGCACATGATACAGTGATTGACCAACAGTTAAAAATAATGTCAGTAATAGTTCTGAAGAAACAAATCGACTTTGGATTTATCATGTTCGATTAGATCTCCAAGTGGGTAGAAAAGGCTGAGACGAAAAAGTCCACTGAAAAACCCCTGACCAAGGTGATTCATGGTAGGATGCTGAGTATTGTATTGAAGAAGAAGCTAGGAGGGAAAATCAAGGATGATGAGGGAGAAACTTTGAATGTGCACAAAGTGATGTCTCCACAATTATTTGTGAACTGGAAGAAGAACCTTAAGGAGAACAAAAGGCTGACAGCTGGGAGCAGCAGTAGGGCCTCTGCAAAGAAGAGGCAGAGAGCTCTGAGTCTGATGACTCTGCACCAGCAAAAATCACACCAGCCAGAAAGAAATCAAAAGGTGTGAAGAAAGCTAGTGATAAGAAGAAAGCCAAGGCCCCACCAAGGAGACTCTCCATCAAAGAAAAAGTTGAAGAAGAAAGAGCTCTAACTGTTGAAACAACAAAGAGGATAAGCAACAGACTGCTTCAAGGGCCTATCAACAAGAAAGCTAAGGTGGAAGAATAACCAGCCTCGGCTTCCCAAAATAGTACATCTGCTGAAGAGAGGGACGTAGAGTCAGCAAAAGAAAAAGGAACAGATGTCAAGGCCCAGTCTCCACAGACAACATCCAGCAATGAAAAATGAAGCTGATGTGATGAAAGAGATTGCAGCATCTGCTGAAGAAGAGAAATGTGCAAGCCCAGTGGCTAATTCTCAGAGTAGTCACTCTGATGATAAAGAAGAAATCCAAGATGACCAAATTGCATCCCCAAATGCAACTGCCCCAAGAAGCCCAGATAATGGGATAGAAAATGTTGTTCTAAGAGAAGAATAGAATGCCTCCTCAAATCCAGAAAGTCCCCATGATGAATCAAGAGTTGATGAGATGACAGAAGAAGAGTCTGTTCCTGTCAGTGCTGAACCTCAAAGAAGTATGTCTGCTGAACTAGAGAAGTCAAAGTCTGAAGAAGAAGAAGAAGAGTCTAACTCTCCCAAACTTGAACCTCCAAGAAGGAGGAAAAGCTACAGACTGTAAGCCAAGTTTGCCTCCAAAAGAAGTAGTGGTCAATCAAATGCCATCATTGAATTGGGTGATGATGAGTCTGTATCCCAAGGAGAAACTGCTGAAGAAGAAACCAGCAATGAAGAAGATGAATCTGAAGAAGATCTTGCTGAAGAAGGTTCTGAGAATGAAATGCAGCAAGAGGAATTCTCTGTTAAAAATGATCAAGAAAGTTCAAGCTCCGAGAGAGAAGAGATTGAAGAAGATTCTGGTTCTGCACCTCAGGAAGCAGACGAACAAGAAGATTATCCAGTTCTATCTCCTGCAAGATTTAGCAGAAGGATCGTAGTGGAAGTGTCAAATGATCTACCAGATGCTCCACTAGAGAGATGGTTCTTCCAATGGATGCCATGGCTCAAGGCCCACACTGAAAAAGATGGAAGCTCCTTCAGTTGGTGTTACAAGCAGTTTCCAAGTCTGGCGTTGGTAGCTCAAAACTTCCCAAGGGTGAAAAGTTATGCTACAAAGATGATCACAAACCAGTCTCACTTCAAGGTCTATCGACATGCTGGAAATCTCTACATTCCCTACGATCGTAGAGTGGATTCTGAAGGACGAATAGTTATGACCAAGGAGCTGATCGTAGAGACTGTTCACTCTACTGCTGATGATGTTCTAGCCCAAAACCAGAAGCCTCCTTATGCTCAAGCACTACTATCAGATATTCCCTCATCCTCAACCAGTGAATGGAACTCAACGATTATTTAGATTCTCTAGACTTTTGAAAATATGTCTAAGGATGAAAATCGTAGAGTCCAAACTGATGCTCAACCAGCTTCTGCCCAATAAAAGGATCAAATTACTTTGGAGCAGGAACTACAAAAGAGCTCTAATGATCTAAGCGAGAAAATATCTTTGCTCACTGAAGAATCCCAGAAGCTGACAGTAGTAGAAGATAATTCCTTACAGCACAAGCTTTAAGCTACTATGGCTGATGTATCTCTCAAACTCTAAGAGAGAGATAACATCTATCAGAAGGCCATACAAGATTAGAAGGCAAATGCTCTACGAATTCAAAAGACCAATGAAGAGAAGATCCAAGCCCTGTCTGACAAGATTGATGACCTGAAACAGTCTTTCTCA
The DNA here is from genome assembly GCA_020205505.1 of Panax japonicus. Lineage (NCBI taxonomy): Eukaryota > Viridiplantae > Streptophyta > Magnoliopsida > Apiales > Araliaceae > Panax > Panax japonicus. Next base: position 72,371 of record JAINUV010000396.1, on the reverse strand, counting down.
GTGTAACTTGAGTTAGGCCAGCAGGAACTCAAGTTTGAAGTTGCCAACTCCTCCTACCTAATGGAGCAAGTTATGTCCAACATGGAGCAGCTCTCTCAAATGATTGATGACAAAAAGGGGGAGAAAAGAGGCATAGAAAGAGGAAGAGCAAGAAGAGCAAGAGGCACTCAAAGAAGAGCAGAGGGATAGAAGAAAAGAAATCAACGACGACATCAACTGCAGAAAGAGTATCATCATCTGAGGGGCAGCCGAAAGATTTGATCCCACGATCGCAGAGTCTGAGGGAGAGCATGATCAGAAAGATACTGAAGGGGAGCTAGGCAAAGACAGAAGGTCATCATCCCAGGGGGAGCAAGAAAAAGAAGACCAATTAGATGAGTAGCTGAATAGCAAACATCCTGGAAATATACAAGAAGCAAAAGTGGTACATCTCTAACTAACTAGGTATGTTCTGGATCCAGGATGTAGAATGTCTTAATATACAAATTACCATATCAATATAAATGACATTCATAATTATCTATTTTAGAAATACAGCTGCTCACTGTATATATGATTCATTCATAACATGCATATGCACTTATTATTTTTGTCATAATCAAATAGGGGGAGATTGTCAGGGATAAAGATGTGAATGATATTCCTATTAAATATATGATCTGATTATGATATATATATATATATATATGAATGAATATGCAAGTATGCTTGCATTAAGAAAAGTTGTAAAGTCCTTTGATAGATAATAAAAGTATATTTACAAGGACTTAAAATGAATTAATCAAATATGTTAGGTTTATCCTATATAAGTAAAACAGCTTTGTAAAGTCCTTAAAAAGAAATGATGTACAAGGACTATAAATATAAAAAGATCAAGCTTGTTAGGTTGATCTTATGATGTAATAGATAGGCTAGTCTGATCGTCGAGCACTGTACCAGAAGTCATAGTCTGCCAACTGAGTCAAGGTTAACTCGAGAGCTATCGAGGCAGAATAAGAGTATGCAAGATAGAAGATCTCGAAGTTCGTAGACTTCCATGGGAAACAAAGAAGGATTGTAGTGTATCAAGTAGAGCTACCTCGGGATCGTAGTGTGCTGAGGAAGTCATGTTCAGAATCGTAGAGACAGCCTGCCTACAAGCCGACCGGTCATCTACCGAAGCCAAGACAGAAATGTAGACTACACTCAGAGTCATAGAGTTTACTGATGCCAAAGCCAAGTCAAGGATCTTAGATCACACTCTGAGTTCGTAGAGTCTATTGATTACATGCAGAGATCGAAGTCAACCAAGATCAGATGAAGACAACAAGCACAAGGAAGAAATCGTAGAGTGTCAAGATCTGATCTTGGGATCGTAGTGTCTACACCAGCCGAAGATGAATCATAGAGTGCAGAACTATGACCTCAAAAGAAATGCTCACAGTGCCAAGGAAGAATCCTAGAGCATATACGGTTCACAACATATGACCACTCCTAGAATATCCAAAAGAACGAAGCCTCTAGTTCAAGTTACAAGCTACATCCAAGGAAACCAGAGAGCACTCAACGAATGGCATGCATGCTAACAGAAGATCTCAGCACCAACACAATCAGCATTAAGATTGAGGTGTAAGGCCATTCGTGATGAATTCTTCCACAAGGAGATCCAAAGAAGACTTCAGAAGCTGACTAAGGAAAGTCAGTTTATGCGGTAGCTATCAATAGAATATAAGACAACAATCTTGGAAGCAACCAAGATTATAGTGTTTGCCAAACAAAAGGAACTGATGGAAGGTGAACCGAGATACTGGTCAGCCTCTGAAGAGCAAGGCTAAAGTGATTAAGTGCAGGGTCAGTTCATTGATGATAAGTGAACGGGAGATCACAAGGAGAAAGCAAGTTGGACGCGCCATAAATCTGAAGTGTCTTGATATTCAAAAGGGGACCAGAGCAAGGAATTAGGCAATTAGTCTCTAAGAACAGTCGAGGCAAACAGAAGTATTGAAGCACTACACAATACAAGGAAAAGGTGTTCTACATTTAAGATCCAATCAAAACTCTTCAAGATCGTAGTGTTAACTCTACCAGTCAATGAGCAACACTCAACAAGACACTACGATCAGGTCCTTGAAGACATGCATCAGAATCATAGAGTTCGAATAACTGAAGACTGAAGCATTGGCAAAGGTTCAATCTGAAGGGTAATATTCGGACAAGTGCTTATTGAGAGCATCGATGCAATAGGACAACCTCTGATCGAGAAATCAGAAAGAGGTAATAAAGTCTTCAACCTACCCAAGACATTAAAGTGATAAATCTGATAGGGTAGGTGAAATAGTAAACTACAGCGTCAGAAAAAGTATGACATGTCACATCAAGCAGTCTACCTCAAGTAACTCGAGATCTGTGAAGAGATTTGAATAGCCTTCAATGGCTACTTTCCAACGGAAGGATTGGGAAGAAGTATAAATGAGAAAGAGCTTCAAAGATCAAAGGTTGTTGGAGTTGCCGAGTTTGGAGATAAGGTGGACTGATCTAAACCATGTGAAATAGTAAGTCTGAAGGCTTACTCTACGATCCACCAAGAACTCTCAGAAGTTAGATAAAGAAAGAAGTAAAAGTGTGAGTTCTACTATGTAGAAGTGGGAGTTCTACTACATGAAGAGTGTTCTAAACTGCCAAGAGAAAGAAGAGCATTATGTCATCTTGATGTCCATCATGGGAAGACTCTAAGTACAATAGAGAAGAGCCTACAGTCATCTTAGCAAGTTCATCATGAGAAGGCATCAAGTAGCAAGAAGGAAGATCACAAATGTCATCTTGGTGTCAACAATGAGAAAGCTTCTAAGTACCTAACAGAAGAGCTTACAATCATCTTGGAAGCCTATCACGTGCAGCCATCAAGTACCAAGGAGAAGGATCTTCAAGGCATTTCACAAAGGGGTCATCCGAAGTGGTTGAGTAACTAAAGAAGCTGAGCATCATGTAACACTATGCTGCACTTCAAGGATGATCAAGCCAAGCTGCTAAGTATAGAAGATGTTCAGAGCATAAAGACATCTTAGAAGCTCAGCACCGACTCCAACAACAACAAACAAACAACTCAACAGAGCCAGGTCCTGAGGGGTCCTTATCCGAAGGGACTAAAAAAAGCAGGGCCAGAAGGGTCCTTGTCCGGAGGGACTAAACGAAGTTTCAATCCTGCTGGGCTAAAAGAGTTCCTAGGGAACTAGAGGAGTCCCAAGGCTACTGGCCTTGAAGAGTTCTTAGTGAACTGAAGTCCCAAGGCTGGTGGCCTTGAAGGAATCATAGAGATTCAGGGTGCTGCCCTTCCTCAGTGGAAATCCTGCTAGTTGAAAGCAGAAGAGTGGATTAGGAGCTTGAGTCTCTGAACCACTTAAAACCCCATGTGTCTTTTATATTATGTCATTTACATTATGTAATATAACTGTTATAACTGTTATGTATGTTTTAACTGCTTACAACTAAACTTACTCTATGAACAATGAATGTACGATTATAAATATATCAATGAAGGGGATCTTTTACTTATTTCGCTGTACTTGAAAAGATTCTTATGTTTGTCATGTGTTAAATATGAACAATATAATATAAATCAGAAAAGTATTTAAAATAAAAAAGATCTATTCAACCCCCCCCCCCCTTCTAGATCTATTGTGCCCTCTGGTAACTAACAGAGATTATCTCAGTTAAAGTATTAAAGAGGATAGTTATTAGTTATTAACGAGATTGCGCAAGAATGGCTAGGGAAAGGAGTCAGCAAAGCGGGTGAAAGCTGAGGACGCATGGATGAAGGCTTCTAAATGCAAAAATCGTGTTGAAGACAAGTTGAAGAGTGCCAAACGAATGATGGAACTTACCATTTAATCTTCCACTCTCCTGATGATTCGTATCGTGGAGCAAGAGCGAAATAAAGCTGTACAACGTAGACTGTTCTTGTAGATTGCAAGAAAAACAATAAGATGATATATAAAATATGAAAAATAAAAGTTAAAAAAATAAGTTAATAGATGTAAATCCTAACTTTTGAATTAAATAGTGGGATGTGATGAAGTAATCCTAGAATTTTATTATTTCGAGATAAATAATATAAATAGCAGTGTGGCTATTTTGTGATGTGGTGATGTAATAAATGAATAAAGGATTATCATTTTTTTATTAAGAAATATTATGTGTTATCTATAAGTGGTTAAGATAAGTTTGAAAATGTTAATGTGTGGATGAACGATGATCTAATAGTTCAAGTTTTAAACAGTAAAATGCTGCCTAGAAGAAGACAACGGCGTCAATAGAGCCCCAAGGAAAATACATTCAATAGGGAAGCTAACACAAATTCAGTGCCACAGTTGGTGAATTTGTTGGTGGGAGCACTGGCAAATCAATTGAATTTCTGGTTGTATAATTAAATCTCGATGTTTCAACCAAATTCGTTTGCAACAAGGTTGGAGAGAACGATTGATGTAGACGGGGAAGGTAATACGCTGACATACAATCAAGAGCAGATGGGAAAGAAGAGTGAAGATGATAAGGTGGGTGATAGTCATACCGGTAACTCTTGTAAAAGAAAGTGGGACAGTAATATTAACGCTAAAAATCAGCAAGGGAAGGAAAACAAGAAGGTGGAGGCGTGTAGCAACTGTGGAAAGAAACATGTAGGTGTTTGTTTGAGGGGGAAAAAGGTGTGCTTTAATTGTGGCTTGAAGGGCCACATTGTACTAAAGTGTTCAAGACCGAGGAAGGGAGCCTGTTTCACGTGTGGATCGAAGAGGCACTTGGCTTGAGGTTGCCCAATGAAAGCGGTGGAAAAAGCAAGTGTAAGCAAAGGAGGCAGTGGCAAACTGGTTATTGTAGAGTCAGCTACGCCGAGTCGACCAAACGAACAAGCAACCAACATGAAGATCCAGAACGCAATGCAAGTTATGGTTCTGATCAATTATCTATACGGCTGCATATTATTTAATTTAACCGCCACTTGTTAATTTATGCCTGATGAATTCGTTTAGAAACTAGATTCGCTTCGGGAAGAGTTAGACTATTCCCTAAATATAGAAAGTGTGAATAATGATTCCTTTTACGTTGGTGTGTAGAAATTTTGTGTTGTATTAAAGGCCACGTGTTAAACCATGTGGTGATAAGTCATTGTCATAGAAAGCGCATAAACCTTAAGACTCTGAGAAAGTCAAAGGTAGTATTTTATTCTTTTAGTTACAAGACGTCTGTACGGTAGAGTTATTTATCGATGTTGTAAAACAAGAAGTTATTAAGAAAATAATATGTGGGTTATATCAAGAGCAAGATAGTTACTTAGTTAGCTAAATTGACAAGGAAATCGATGGAATTTATATGGGCAGGAAATTATGAAGTGAATTTTCAAAGAATTGAAAAAGAATTTAGTATGGCACCTATGTTGTCTCTACCAGATAGTACATAAAACTTTGTGTTGTATAGCAACGCATCATACAAAGTATTAGGCGGTGTGTTTAAGCAGAACGACAGGGTCTTTTCTTATGCATCACGTCAATTAAAATTTTTATGTGAAAGGGTGTCCGACTCACGATTCAGAGTAGAGGTATTAGTGGTTGCTCTAAGGATTTAGAGGTGTTATTTTTGGGTAGTAGTGTGAGATATAAACAGACCATAGTATCTAAAGTATATCCTCTCACATAGATATTTAAGCATGTGTTTAAAGTGATAGTTGAAATTGTTCAAGGACTATGGCTACAAAGTCCTAAACGAATGTGGTTGTCGACGTCTTATGAAAAAGGTAGTAGTTATTTTTTGTTAACTGTGCAAGATGGGTTCATAATACAAATGACTAATCTGTGGTAGGAGGTAAGATATATGAAAAGTCAGAGGAGAAGCTATTTAGATGAAAAATAGTACAGCTTTGTTCGATAGAGTTAAGGAAGAATAGCTCCAAGATGAAGGTGTCAATTCAAAATTGATACTGAAGGATAGTTGAAATTAGAAAGAAGAAACTAGGTTTCGCTAATACCAGGAATTGAAATTGAAGTTTTGCATAAAATTTATATATTGAATCAACTAGGAAGCACGAAATTATATATTCCTCTGATATTATTATTGGTGGCAAGATATGGCGATAGATTGTTGGTTTGTCAAGTTAGCATAGTACATATCGAGCAGTGTGTGGAGTTATGTCTTAATGAAATCGTTTCAAGACACGATGTTTCTGTGTTAGTTGTGTCAAATAGAGATCTGCGATTTACGTCAAACTTTTATAAAAGACTATAAGAATGTATAGGAACACATTTGCGAATGAGTACGGCTTATCATCCACAAACAGATGGCCAAAGCAAACGAACAATCCAAACATTGGAATATATGTTCAGAGCATGCATCATGGATTTCAAAGGAAGCTGGGAAGAACATTTACCGTTGGTGGAATTTGCCTACAATAACAATTACCACGCGAGCATCGGCATGTCGCCTTACGAGGCATTATACGGCAGGAAGTGCAGAACTCCTCTGTGCTGGGATGAAGTTGGTGAACGTCAACTGTTAGGACCAGAACTGGTATAACAAACTGCTGAGGTTGTCAAACTCATCAAGACAAGATTGGTAGCTGCTCAAGACAGGCAAAAGAAGTATGATGATCAACATAGACAAGATCGTGCATTCGACGTAGGAAATTACGAATTGCTAAAAGTTTCTCCTTGGAAGGGGAAAATTCATTTCGATAAGAAGGGAAAGTTAAGCCCGAGGTTTATTGGACCCTTAAAAGTGCTGCGAAGAGTTGGAGAAGTGGCTTACGAGGTATCTCTACCTCCAGAGTTGGAAAACGTTCATAATATTTTTCACATTTCAGTGTTACGACCATATAAACCTAATTACAAGCACGTGATCGAGTACGAACCGTTGCAGTTTGACAAAGACTTGTCCTATGAAAAGATTCATATCCAGATAGTTAAAGGAAAGAACAGGTGCTCAGGAATAAAGTTATACCTTCGGTGAAGGTGATATGGAGGAATCACAATGCTGAAGAAGCTATGTGGGAACTCGATGAAAAAAAATGATGAAAGATTATCCTGAGTTATTTGTTTAATATGTGTCTTCGATTCTGGGGACAGAATCTTTGTTAGTAGGGAAGAATGTAACGAATGATTTGTTTGAGTTGTGATTTTGGGGATAGAATCCTTGTAAGGAGGCAATGATGTAACATTCCAGAAATTTAAAGTGTTATATTAAATATTTATTTGTTTAATTTGTGTCTTCAATTCTGGGGACAGAATCTTTGTAAGTACGGAAGAATGTAACGAATGATTTTTTTGAGTTGTGATTCTAGGGACAGAATCCTTGTAAAGAGGGAATGATGTAACATTCCCGAAATTTAAAGTGTTATATAAAATATTTATTGAATTATATAAGTATTTAATGGATATGTTTATTATTGAATAAATAATTGTTTAATGTGATCTGATTTGATTTAGTTAATTATTTGTTAAGTAAATACTTAAGGAGTTAAGAAAATTAATTGTTATGAGATTATATATTAATTTAATTTAATAATTAAGTTAGAGAGCTTATAATGATTAAATGAATTATAATATTTTAATTGGAATTTGTAATTAAAATAAGGTGTTAGTTGGTTAAATAAAATTATAATTATAAAGGAAATTATAATTATGTGGTAATAATTTATGTGTTAAAGTAATTTAATAGATTAGTATTAGAATTTATTAAAATTTAATTAAATAAAAGGGTGACAAATAACCTTAATATAAAGGAGTTATTAAAATAAATTAAAGGAGTTTAATTTAGTTTTGGCCAAACAAGTCTTAATGTATATTAAGTCTTTATGCTAATGGTGTTTTACCAAACAAGGGTATAGAGATTAATTGATTTATTTTAACTAGGTTTACCAAACAAGGTGTAAGATTTAATGGGTTATTTTTAGTTAGCTAGCCAAACAAGCCTTATGGCTTTTGATTTTCAAATAATTTATAACTAATGTCAGTTAAAATTTTATACTTAATACCTATATTATTATTATTATACGTTATATCTTTTTTTTTGTTAGTACTTAAGTTAGAATAGTGTTAGGAGAAAGACTCAGAAGAAGAAAAAGGAGAAGAAGAAGAAGAATACAAAGAAAAGTTGAGAGAAAGAAGGTTTTGATAAAGAGAAGAAGCTTGAGAATAACCATCATCTTCTTTTAAATTAAGGTATCATCTTGCTTATATTTTTTATAAAAGTTATGGTTATCTTCTTCTCCAAAAGTTCTCTGTAAAGTTTTTGTAAAGATGAATTTCTTGTGTATATAGCTTTATATGATAATTGTTTGTTAAAAGGTTGTTTTCATAAGTTATATATGAGTATAGATAAACTAATTCATGTGTGTATGTATTTTTGTGAAGAAAACTATATTACAGAGTGTTTATATGAAAATATATGAATATGGCTTAGTTTAAAATAAAATTAAGGTCTAATTAGTCGTTTAATTTATAAATTGACTATTGAATTTGAAAGAGGATGAATAAACATAAGTATAGTATGTTGAATTAAATGTTTTGGTTGAAAACAAAAGTCACAGTGATGATTTTTCACTGAAACTTCAAAAAGTGAAGCTTTAGCAAAAATAGTGAGAATTAATGGTTGTAATTTGGATGTTTATGTTCTTTATATGGCTAGAAACGCGTTAGAAAACATTAGATTATGTTTCTGTAAACCTATTACACATTGGGTAGGTTTGTATGGTTGTTAGAAAGGAGCTTGGAGGCCTAATTTGGCTTTTCGTAGTCTTCTAGAGCTGAAATCGTGAAGTCGTAGAAGAGACCCCCGCCCCGGCGGGCCCCACTAGTGTAAAAACCCCCGCCCCCGCGGGGGGGTATTCTGTCAAGACAAAATTTTGGAAAAAAACTGACCGGACATAGTTTACTAAAACGAGAATAATATCTTCATATGAACTCCGATTGATACGATTCAAGATGATTCGGAACGAGGACAAATAGGTTTATAACTTTTATTTTTTTAAGTGTTTCAATTTGATATCGTTAAGAAGGGTCAAAACGGCTATCTTTAGGATTGTTATGTATTTGGAGGCCATCGGAGGGGGTCGGGATGCACGGATGCAAGTGCAATCCTTTGTGTATTAGTATAACCTAATGGTAACATGTTGGACATGTAATATGATGTTGTATCAAGTTGTTAATGTGTATGTGGTGTAATGACTTAATCACTTAAGTAGTTGTAATAAAGCTAAATAGTGATGTTCATAAAAAGATGTGATATTGTTAGTGAGCTATATGAAACTAATATTAGTGTAACTAATGTGTATTGTCAATACATATGGTATGTGTAGGACTTGTGGTGAACGTGAGTAGTGATTGTTTAACCTACACACGAAGCAAGTTCCCTAACCTTTGCTACTTTATTATTCAGCAAGGTTACTTTTCACTATTACGTTATACTTATGCAAATTCTCTAACTCTAATCTCTTGTTTAACGATTTATTGTCATGTGAATTCTTTAACCCTCATTTATTGTTGAAGCAAGTTAGTTAATCTTTATTTCTTTATTCCAAACGAGATTACTTTGGTTATTCAAAGTCTGAAATGTTGTTGTATGAAATGTGTTTATTCATCTACTAATAACTTTTGTTTAATCTTCGTTCTCCAATGTCATTGTACCATCTTACATTATTGTACCAAACTCTAAGTTGCCTAGTGATTCTTTACCAATTCAACTAATCCTTAGTTGATGAATGTTCTAAACTCTAAATTACCTTTGAAATCAACTCAAACCAAACTTCCTTTGGTTTACTTATATACTCACACAATTTTGAAAGCATGTTGTCGATGATAACATTTGTTCAATTTAGAAACTATTAATACTCTAGCTCTTATTGATTCATCGATATATCTTGTTCATGAAAAATATTATAATCAAACTCTTGAATAGTTATTGGACTCTATCTGATTCAACCATTATTTGGTTAATGAGCATTCTAAAGATCTAGAATTCCTTTGAAGCTAATTCCCAAACAAACTTCATTTGGTTTGGAACCTGATAATATAAGCTGAGATGAACAACCCTATATTAGGAGATTATTTTAGAACTACGCAATAGCGTTAAAATGTTTGCGCAATACATAGTACAAAGGGCTGATCACCTGGAGTACGGAATGATGGTCCATATAGTCGTTTAGACTGTTAAAGGTTACAGTAGAAACACCTGTTAACCTAGGACATAGATGATGATTATAGTCTTTTAAACTGTTAAAGGCTAAAGTAGAAATACTTGAAACCTGGAGTATAGTTCGTGGTCTTGTGACCCTCAGTGTATTCTTTGATATTGATATTTATTGTTAATTTAATATTCATTATTCCTTTGAACTCATAGTTGTTGAATTAAATTTTATTGTTCCGGTAAGAATAATTTACCATTGAAAACTCAGTGAATTATCATTCATAAACCGTTATTGTATATTATCCTTCTTGTGGGCAATTGTTTGCTCACTCTTGCACAAAATAATGCAGATGAAGTTAAGAAGTTTGAAGAGTTTTCTACAAGCAAGGACGAGGATAAAGTGCTTGATTAGACGACAACGTTTAATTTATCTTTTTATTTATGAAGCTTATGTAATAGAATTAATTATGATCAAGTTTTAATTTTTCCGCTGATGATTGTAATAAAGGTTAGATGACCTGGGACTTATTTTAGATTATGTAACCCTTTAATGGGAGATTGATTGTTTAAACTTTTGAGTTTAATTATATCCTTTGTTTATGGGTAGTTAGTTATGATTTTATTTGACAGTGAACACCTAATCTGTGGAATTGAATTACCCGGATTTGGGGGTGTCACAACTAATCCTAAGAGTTTGGTATCAAAGGATTGTTAGAATTCATAATGATTAAATATTCAATCCATTTGAATATAGTTATAGATTTTAAACATATTGATTCATTTCAAATATGGGTAGATCACCACTATAGAAGTTAACTTATATCATACAAGACTTATGTGGTGATAGAATTTGGAAATGGCTTGAAGTTAACCCATTTTGGCACTGCCAGGGACTGGCTCAGGTGCGCCGTCCCAGCAGTACAAAATGGCGCAGCTGCGCCAGTGGCCAGTCTGGAGAAAGTTAGTTTCTACTGTAGCACTAAATTGGAGCATTAATATTATATGTGTGACATTAATAAAACATAGGATAAGAATACATTCTAATGATATGAAGCATAATGTAGTGCAATAAAATCATAAATGATTTTTTTTAAAACAGAAATAATTAATATCTGTGTATTCCAGAAATTGGGAAAGAAGTTATGTATGTGCACTACTTGATACCTTGTAATTAGGAAATACATTGTATGCCCTTTAAATCATCATAACCTATATTATATGAAATGAATTGTGTATACACATTTTATAACAAAAGTTTATATTATGTGTATATATGGTATAAATCAAATGTTGCATTAGTACTATTTGGCAAGTGCTGAGATTTTTTCCCTTGTCCCATATTAAGAGCCCACTTCATTCTTCCCATATGAAAAGCTAGCTAAGCATATCTTCATCTCAAACTCAACAAACCTAGGGCAATAAGTGGATGGGGAGTGGGATTCATGAGTGGAATCACCAACTCTCACCAACCTCCTCTTATCCATATTGCATTCTTGATATCCAATGGTTTGATTTGTGAGGTAATGCCATTGTCTAGTTAACCATTCTTCTATAAATAAGACCCTCACCTTTCTCATTTCAATTGCTGAGATTTATTTGCTAAAGATCTTGTAAGGAGTGAGTGTATTGCAGCTCAATTACCTCAAGAGATATGAAAATCCCAATTTATGATTTTAGTTGAGTTTTGTCAAATTCTTAAGATTACTTGAATTAGCATGACTTAGCATATTATCATTGTGTTAAGATGTATGTGTATATACATATAAACTGTAATTATGGTTGGGAACATGTTTTAATCAAGAGAAAATCGGAGTTGTTTGATGCTCTGCAAATCAGAGCAGGTTACTGCCTCTGATGCAGGCATGGCGCAGCTGCGCCCTGTTTGTACTAGGGTGCAGCGCAGCTGCGCCGTACCTCAGATCCAGTTTCTGGTTTTTATTATGCTAATCATTCCCGATTTGGTATTATAACTTATCTAGGTACCTAAACAGAAGTATAACATGAGACGTAAAGTTTTCTTATGTGGGATGAAGTAATCAACTTGGATTAGTAAGGAAGTTTATAACAAAACTTACAGTTTTCAAAACTAACCTTTTGAAAAACTTATGTTCACAAGTTCTAAACTTAGTGGCTCATGTACATGACTAATTTGGAACCTAAATGAGCATGATATATGATGTATAGTGTCTTTATCTTGATTTGAACTTGTTAGCCTTGTGCTAGAGAATGCTATAAAAAGAAAAGCTTAGTTAAGGCTAATGAACATGAATGCTAAGAGATATAGTTTCTGATTTTGAAAAGAGGTTATCATAACTTATTTACTTGTGATAAAAGTTTTAGATTTGTCTTACATGTGTTGGATTGCATCATTCGTGCTAAAATGATTTCAAAGATAACCTTGAACATATTTTTAAAATTTAGTTGCATCATATGTATATATAGATTCTAAAGAAGTAAGATGTCATGTTATGGCTATAATACTACTAGACGGGATTCATATGTATTAGGCATGATGATAACTAAACCGAACATGTGTTTAGAGCATGATTTGAAGTGTTAAATAATGTTAGTTGCGAACAAATAATATGAACACCACAAACATGTATATTAACAGATTTAGTAATCTCTATGTTGACATATGTCATGAAATATAAAGCAAGATGATTACATGATCTTTGTATGTATTGTCATATAAATTATAAGTTAAACTTGTGGTAAATTCAAGTATGGTCATGTATCATTTGAAACTTCTAGCATTTATGTATGTTAATATGTATGTATAGGGGTGTGTTAGAGTTGGGCTGCAGTCAGGAGAGCAAAGCTCAAACCTTGTCTGGCCAGGGGATAGCGCAGTTGCGCCGTCCCTAAGCCTAGACAAGGCGCAGCTGTGCCGTCCTGCAGTCGTGAGTAGATTCTGTTTTTTGTTTCTGAAATTCAAGGCATGCTTATATGATTTCTTTACCTTGTAATGTATGAACATTATGCCATATAATGTGTTGAGAAGCATGTTATGTGATGACTCGATTCTTGTAAGTGCAGACTCATACTAATTTACGCATATTAATTGGAAAGACCAACATGTTAACGTTAGGTCATTTCAATGCAAGTTAATTAAAGCTAGAATTATTTGTAGCTGAGCAAGCTGGCAATTTCCTTAATTCTTAATCTTTTACTTGAGCAAGTATCCGAACACTATTTTTATTTTGATGCAAGTTACATAACCTTACTCAAATTTATACTGAGCAAGTTTCCTTGAACTTCACTATTTGATTGTGCAAGTTTCCTTGAACTTCACTATTTTATTGTGCAAGTTCCTTGAACCATACTTTTATGGTGCAAAGTATCCTAACCTTTGCACTTAATTTATACAATGGACATGAGTAAGAAAGTTATTCATTTAAGCTTGAACTTTATTCCCAAGCATACTATTAAGTGGTTTAATTACTTTACAAATTCCTCCACATCGATATTTTTGATATTCGCACTTAGTGCATTGGAGTTCATACAGTCTTGAACTTGTACATCGTTTAAAGTTCTATAATTCTTGAACTATGTCAGATAGAGTCTGAACCTTTGTTCGGTCAGACAAGTGTATAAAGTTTTATAAACGCTATCTAAACCAATTGATGGTAAGGATTCTTAGACTGAAAGAACACCCCTTTATGATAAGGGAGTACCCCATGTATCTAATATAAGATACAAAGAACAGATTTAAATATTATGTATATACATGGTGTACGCGAGGCTGATCCCCTCAAGTACTTATTTTGTAGCCAGTAACCAAAGGGTCAATTAGCGATTGATTCCATTGGAGTGTTATAGTTCAAAGTCTACTTGACTAACAGTTATTCTAAAAATAATCATTTTCTTTGCTTCTAATATTCATATTGTTGAATCCTTCAGATATTCATATTGTTGAATTCATTGTCAAATATTTTTCCATTCGTCATGATATACCTTATTGTTATATTTAAACTTGCTTAGCAAACTCGTTGCTCATCCTTGCTATATCATAAATTATATTATAGCTAAGCCCGATACCTCAGGAAAGGACAAGGGTAAAGAAAAGATGTAGGATAGTCGCCAGGAGCAGACTTTACGATATGCCTTGTTTAAATTACTGTTATGTAACATGAACCTTAATTATTATTTTAGGGTATGTTTGTAAGATTGTATTAAGGTTATCGAATCTTGAGACTAGTAACATCTTTTGAATGAACGACGTACATTTATTATTTTCCGCATTTTAGTTATCGTATGTTATTTAGAGGTGGATGTTTGTATTTTATCGTAATGACCGAACCAGGGTTAAAGGACCCAGTTTCGGGGGCGTCACATTATTTGCGAAAGGGCAAGTAATATTGGCGAAAATGATTCTTAGCAATGTGAAGAGACAAGTGGCTCTTGGATGATATATGGGTCCCACGAAAGAAATAAAATTGTGTCCCGCGGACAAGCCAAACTTACAAAACGTCACATATCACCATTATTTCCTTCGAGTGTCGGCAATTTCCATATAATGGTTATGCTACACATCACATATTTAATTAACACTTTTTTTAATCCTTCAATAATTATTCACCATTGATTTTATAAACTCAAAATACTGACAACAAGACCATTTCCAGAAAAGAGCGGGCTTTTCAATAATGATTTCTCTTTATTGGCGCGCAATTATATAATATAATTCATTTCCTCGACAAAACTTCTAGACATTGTCAATAGTGCTAACTAATAATATCATTTCAAATAATACGAGTTACTATGCCATGAAATTTATTAATTTAATAATGTGAAATATTGTGCAGTTGTTACTGTGACAATTATTGAATCAATAATATGAAATATTATGCAATTATAACGGTAGCAATTATTGTGTAAATAATCAAAAATATTTTGCAATACTATATGCTACTATGGAATAGCCAGTGTTACTATTCTTTTATTACCGGGTATTTCAACAGATAACAGTAAAAGTTTTGCCGTCAATTTTTTTAAAAAAATGTTACTTCTGTCGCTTTACATATCCGACAGTTATTATGTTATGAGGCCCACCAATGATTGGTTATTTCGGCGCTATCGTACGAATATTTCCCGACAAAACGAATATTTTTTGACAAACTGTTTATCTCGTATAATTTGCACATATTACCCATAACTATCACATTTATTAAATCAACACCTTACTATTTAGAAAAAATAAATAAATTTTATTAATAAAAAGCTGGAGTCTTACATTTTTACCCTCATATAAGGTTAGTAAAAGGAAAACAAAATTTTGGATGTACATAGAATTTATAATTTATTAACCAGAGTTTAAAATTTATTAACTTCTCCGAACCATTGTTCTGATTAACTAAACCCAATTATTGGTAGATAAACCCTAGATATTTATGAAAATTTTGTACTTTCAAAACAATTGGAATGATTAAACTTCTGCGAAATTGTCAATTTACCCGTAATTTAACGAAAACATTCAAAACTGTTCCACATAGTTTCCATTTTCAAGCCGAAATTATTTTTCATTACTCTTGTGTTCCATAATAAAATTCAACTTTAAGCATTTAGCTTTGGGGTATAAAAAACTCGGATCAGTATCCGCTCTATTTTATTTATTCTCTACTTTTTAATACATATTTAACGAACACAAATATTATATTCATTTAAGGTTTGGTACATGCTTTTGGACTCTTTACTTGGTTCAAAAACAAATGTTGAATTCAATAGATATTCAAATGAGTCATGCTATGTATTAGTATCATAAATGTATGTCTAATTACTAATTAATACTACACCCGTCCCACAATAAGTGTTTTTTTAGGCTTACTATTTTTTCCCAAAATAAGTGATGTGTTAGAACTCTAATACAATTTTTGCAATATTTTCTCATATATGCCCTTATGCATTCAATGGTATTTATTGCATCTTACCATCATAACAATTAAATGACATTCATTAACTCTTCAACTTCAAAGAAAATATATTAAGGATATTTTTCTCATTTTAGCTTGTGTATTGGTATATGTGATTTAAGCTAAAAAATCACTTATTATGGGACGGAGGTAGTACATAAAATTGGTAAGAATTTTAAGAGGGTCTCATTTATTACATATCTTTCTAAATTGATTATCACGGATATTTATTCACGTAACTGACAATCAAAAAATTCACGTAAATATTTGTAATATATATCATTTTTCTATCCAAATTGTAGGGTCTCACAGTGCAAATATTTTCAGTATTGTAGTATATGTACAGAAATAAAGATTAGAAAAAGGAAAAGGAAATTAAAGCTTAATCTATATTAATAAGATATATAGAACCCATTTTGAATTTAAACAGTAAAGTTCAAGGACTATTCAGATTCATTCTAATTGATTTGAGCGAAAAAAATGATAAAAAAAAAAGAAATGAAAATGAAATTGTTGAAACAGGGAGATGAATAATTTCGTTACGCAATACATTTGAGTACGGACAATTATTACTTTATTAGTAATAGAATATATCAAGAAAATCAAAGAAGACTGCCAGCATAATAACACACCAGCTGAATTAGTCAAATTTAATACAGCAATTACTTTTTTTCCAATTTAACTTTTGAAAAAAGTAATAGCATAGTGAAATAGCTGACTTTTAGTTTTTTATTTTTAATGAAGTTGCAGAGATCTCTTTATTATTTTTAATTTCAGTGGTTTACTTTTAAACCTCTATTCTATTAACAGGAGTACACTTGTCTCATGTTCATGCAATGCGGTGTTGTGAAGGCTCCATTTGTTTTAAAGAAAAATATTTTCAGGAAACAATCAATGTTTTGGAACTGTTCCAAATAAGTATTAATAACTTAGTTTCACATATTATATTTAATATTAATTTTTTATTTTTTTAATAAATTTTAGAATGGTTATCTTTTTAATTAACTTAGTTTCACTTGTTTCAAATAAGTATTAGTAACTTAGTTTCACATATTATACTTAAATATTAATTATTTTTATCTTTTTAATAAATTTTAGAATGGTTATATTGTAATTTTTTTTCTTACAAAACAGTAACTAGATTTTTTTAATCTGTGAGTTTTTCTAAATCAAGAATTAAAAAGGAACAGAGAGATTAAGAAATGCAAAGGAAAATTAAATAACATAAAAGGAAAATTTAATCAAAAATAATAATGGAATTTTTAAGCCATTTATTACATTATACTATGTTTTTTAAAATATAAATAACTAAATTTATCTCCATTAAGATAGTCTTTTTATTTAACACTCATTTTTCTTACTTTTTATGTGTGTTTTTGAATTTTCAAACGTACATTTGAAGTTTGAATTTAAAAAAAGTGACATGCCTTGATTAATTCATTAAGTCACTTTTGAAAAAACATGGAATGTATTTCTTTTCTTGAATAAATAGTAAAGATTCAAACTCGACACTCAGATAAGTTTTCAAATTTGAATTTTATATCATTTAGCTCGTCATTTTAGACGCGTCTCTAAGAATAAAAACGTGATCCTTGATATAGAGAAAAACTAAAAATGACACAGTCGAATACGAATAGAGAATAGAAACAATCATATGAATTGAATTTATGTAATTTTGCGATCATAGAAATTCACAAAGTTAGATAAATTAACTATAAACAACCACAAGTTTTAATAAATCTAAGTAATAAAAGTAAACCCTAAACACATGAAAACATCCTTTAAATACTAAATAGTAACTTTGAAATCCTAATTATGTAAGTAATAACTAAATTACGAAAATATTCAAATAAACTCAAAACGGAAAAAATTTCAAAAGGCCAAAACATATGTTTTCTTGCCTTTTTGGGCCTCTAACGGTGTCCTTCATGGCCGAAGGCAATGAGACTTGTAGAGCTCGTCATAAATTTCGATTTGATACATTATGAGCCTCGTAATTTTAAACAGATCAAAAGTTATGATCAAAACAATATCAATCATAAACTCCGACTTGAACCATGTCATAAAAAAAGGCCTAAACGACTATAGTACAAATCATCTCACATGTCTAAATCAAATACGAAAATTTTCATAACTCTAGTCATTTGATAGAGAGATTAAATGAAATATTCAAGAAAGGATAGCAGACTTTTTCCAGCTGTCTAGAAATCATCCATCATCGGTGTGAATTTAAATATATTTTCCCAAAAATGTCAATGCAATAAGAAAATGTCAAAAAACAGAGTTTTGTAAAGGTGATTTGGTCGTTATTTCGTTATCATAATCTTCATGATGATTCACACACTTCTTTGCTGGAAGTTAATGCGCCAGACGAGTGGATTAGCTTATGAAAAATGAGTCATTCGAATGAATTACCTGCGCAATAATTATTGGCTATTTTAGAAGTTGAAACCTTCAAACTAAAATTACAAATATAATTCACGCATCATGACTATGAAATTAAAGGACATGAATTCTTTCATTACACCTTTCAATCAGTTTCACCCAATATATATTTAACTATATATGTCGATAATCATGGGTAGAAGTCATATTTGTGTTGTTATATTTATTAGGAGAAATTAGATAAAATGTGTAATGGAAAGATCCCCTTTGTTTCACCTTTTACTCAATTGTTGAATTAGGATATGTTACATTATATTTTTTACCCATTTTCATTTAATACACATTTAGAGATATATATTGCATTAAGTGATTAAAAATCGTCAAAAATAATTGTGTCGTTACAATTGTGTGCATTGGAGAAATTAGGATAAAGTGTAGTGGAGTGAATCATAATCCCAATTTCTCTCAATAATATTTAATAACAAAATATTATAATTAGCGACACAATAATATTTACCATATATAGTTGCCAATAATGATCTCGCTAAAAATAATTTTTATATTGTTATATGCTTATCAAAAGAAATTAGGTGAAAGTATAACGGAGAAAATCTTGATTCGTGGAGGAGATGATCATTGATGAATGGGTAATATACCCATGAATTAGATACATTCGAGCTTTATTTATTGTTCTTCTTGAGTCTTTTAGAATAGTTTTTAAGTGTTTGTGTCTATTCATGCATGTTTTATGTTGTCTTATAGGAATTGGGACAAAATTTACTTGGATCGACGTTTAGGGTTGTTAGATTTGCGTTTTCGACTTGCCATTTACACAGCAGTCACTTCAGAGCCAATTTGAGTATTGCTCTGGACCTTATTTCGAAAAACTAAAAAAAGTAAGTTGTAGATCTACGTCTCCTCTTTCCGGAACATATTGAATAATCAAAATCAGAGTTCGGACGAAAACGTTATGGCCATTTTTCCAAAGGACGTCAAAACAGAAAATATTCCAGCGCCGGGGCACCCAAATCAAGCTTATGCTCAGCGTCGGGGCGCTATAATGTAGTGTTCCAGCGTCGGGGTGCTGGACAAAGGATTGGTGAGGCTTGGACGCATTTTGGGACGCATTTTGACACTTTTCTGACTCCAAATTGAATTGGGTTTGTTCCTAAGCTAAACATTGGACTTGTAACCTATAAATACATGATGTAAGGCATAAAATAGGTATGGATTACATAGATTAGATTAGAGATACACTCAATTAGATTAGAACATAAACCATAGTTCTTATTAGTTTTGGAGATTGAAGCAACTTGGAGATCATTGAAGATCAAGAGCAGGAGCAACAGGGGAGCATCAAATTTGCTGACAACAGATTCTATTCTCTTCTCTTATCATACTATTATCTTTTAATGTCTATTCAGTTGTGGATTCTTGATTTTAATTCAATGACTATGAACTAATTCTTTCATTAAGACTATAATTGAACATTGTATGTCTATAAATTAGTTATTCGATTTATTCCAATTATTTATGTCAAAGTGAATTGTTTATCTTGTCTTGCGCTTATTGTTTAATTATTTGATCAGTAATTACCTTGTTACTCTAGAAGGATTCGGGAGAGGAGATCTAGGGTTAGAACTGGACATGATAACATGTATGCTTAATTATTTGCATGACGAATAATTAGGGTCGTGAATTGAATAGGAATATCTATTAACTGCATGTAACAAGTTGGGAATTGGGATTGAAATAGTTTAATTTAATTATTTTGCATAAGAATATAGCAAGATTAATTGGATTAAATAAAAGTTAATTTGTCACTTGGAAAAGGGCTTTTGACACTTGGAATTCCTGTTAACAATTCATTAGGCATAATAATTGGGATAATTTGATAATTAGTTTATAGTTCAAAATTGAGAATATTGTAGTCTTAACCTTTATTTATTTGAATTCATTTATAAAGCAATTCAGTTTAATTAGTTAATTTAATTTTCTTAATTAGAAAAATCACGATTTGAGATTGTTTAAATAAAATTAGTTTGGTTAAAAACTAGTACTTGGTGATTTTTATTAAATAATTTCTCGTGGGAACGATACTCTACTTTCACTTTATTACTTGTTGACCGTGTATACTTGCACGTATTCATTGATTGCGAAATCGACCAACAAGTTTTTGGCGCCGTTTTCAGGGAGTTAATTTAATAAAAAAATTTCCCAATATTAATTTCAATCAAATTAGTCTCAATTTTAATATTTTTATTTTTAATTCTCTTCCTATATTTCTCTCTTTTCAGGTATCATGGATGCCTTTGCGTATCAATGGCCATACACGAATATGACTCAACCAAGGGAAGCGGAGAATGATGGACTCGTGACAGTACTTTCTGCATTATCAACACAAATAGAGACACTTTCTAGGAGGTTAGACTCTTTTGCAGCACAATGTCGTCAAAGTGTGGCGGGTACTTGTGATTATTGTGCTGGAAATCATATGAGTCATAAATGCACCATCAGTTTTAAGCTGATACAGTATGGTGGTGATTACCCCAACAATTATGTCTATCCCAACAACTATTATCAGGATTAGGGGTATCACCCGAATTTTTCATAGAGTCATACTCATCAATATCAATTTTATGCTCCAAGTCCAACATACCCACCGGATTTCTCGTGTCCACCTCCACTATAACAGGAAGAACATTCAAATTTGGAGGAAGTTTTGTCCAAGTTCATAGCTTCAGGTGAGATATTGAGTCAAAATTTTATGAACCAAATGGAACAACTAATCAATGCCTCGAACATTTGTCCTCAATACACTTGGCCCTATGACATGGATTCCAAGACTGATGGAGAGCCCGGACAAAATCTGCAACTAGATGAGCCACAAGATGTTGAAAGAGAGGAAATAATTGGGAACCAAGAAAAGGAGATCGACGAATATTTAACTATAAGATTCAACGTAGATGAACCGATTTCATTAGTATCCCATGTGCCTCCTCCACCAAAGTTCAATAATCTGGGCAGTTTTACAAAACCATGCCCAATTGGCAGTCATGTCGTCGACAAAGCTCTTTGTGACATAAGAGCTAGTACAGTTGTGGAGTCGTGGTGGGATGAAAAGGAGAAGATAGAGGAAGATTTCATTATGTTTATAAAGCTTCAATGCCTTAATCTGATCATCGACATAATGGAGGAAATACCTAGTTTTTAGACGTTCTTAATGGGGAACATATATACAAAGAGCATGCTAGGTGACTTTCATTCAAGGGTCATTACTAATGGGAACATCCCAAAAGAGACATTGCTTCTGATGGATTGAGGGTTCCTCAATTTTCATAGGGGAATTGGATAGAGAATTGAAGAAGTCAGATTGAGACTATAAAATAAGCGCTTATTGGGAGGCAACCCAAGTTTTATTTTTATTTTTTAGTTTTTATTAGGTTTTATATTAGTAGTTTTGAATTTGTATTTATTTAGAATGTAATAAAATTGTTTCTATCATGGTTTACAGGTTATTCAAGTCAAATTCAAGTATGGTGCCCAATTTGTTCCATATGCCTAGCCTATTCTCCAAACTTAGCGGACAAGGAGGAAGATTGCTATATTTTCAGGTAAGTCCTCTACTTTAATTTTTTCTATTTTAGTCATTGAAGACAATGTCAAGTTTATGTTTGGGGCATTTTAGTGTCGTATTGCATATAGTTAGTTATTTACATTGCAATTCGTTATGTTTGCGGGTTATTTACATTTAGTTTTTGCATTCAATTTCTTGTTTAAAAAAATATTTTTTTTAAAAAAATCGCAAAAATAGTAGTTAGTTTACTGTGTTTGTTGCGTTTAGTTTATATTTGTATGATTCCAGCTATTAGATAGTAAAAGTCTATTTTGGCTAATGATGAGACTGGAATTGAGTAGATAAGTATAGTATTGAATATTAAGGCTTTGATGTGATTTCTTGTTATGAATTGAATCTTTTTCTGTTTGAAACTGATATAATAAGGTTAGCACAGTAAAAACAACTTGTTGATTGATTGAGTCTAAATTGATACATAATGGAATTCTAAAGGATAATTTCTAGTTTGAATGAAAGGAACTCATGAATAGGCGGTGATGGCTAAAGTTAGACAAGAACCTAAGTTTGGCGGAAAAAGTTGGGGTATATAAGCTTTATAAAAAAGAAAAAATGAATGATGATGAATAAACACTGTGACTAGTCTTGTTATGGGGCCTTTGTTACTTGAGCAAGTAAGCCCGAGGGAGTGTCTCTACACCTAGCGCCCTAAGGTATTATATGGTCTGGGAGTCGTTGGTCGAAAGCTCATTAAGGGGTAACACCGTTAGCCTAATGGAATGATACATTGCACAGTCCTGGAAAATAAAAAAAAATTGAATAAAACGGAAAAAAGTGCAAAAAGTCCCCGTTAAAAAAATAATAAAATAAAATAAAAATAAAGCATAAGTACTCCATTTTAACCTTTGGATTTTGGTAGTTGTTTGATTTTAGTCGAATCTAGTTTATTTGAGAAGTTTTCAAGTTTACACTATATGATGCCTTCGAAGATATCTTTTATGTGTTGAATTTGATTTTATATCAGCTAGCATTGTTGTGGAGCACACACGCACTATATCAGTGATAACAATCTAAGATTTGATGATTGATTGGGAAATTACTGATTTATTTTAATATAATGTATTATCGTGTTTATTTGATTTCTCTAAGGCCGATTGAATAGACTTGTTTCTGTCATTACTGCTTGATTCGTAGGCATATAGATTAGCTGCATTACATTGCATTGTATAACATTTTTGTGTTTTTGCTTGAGGACAAGCAACAGTTTAAGTTTGGAGGTATTCGAAGAATGAGTAATATACCCATGAATTGGATACATTCAGGATTAATTTATTGTTGTTCTCGAGTCTTTTAGAATAGTTTTTAAGTGTTTGTATCTATTCATGCATTTTTTTTATGTTGTCCTATAGGAATTGGGATAAAAGTTACTTGGATCGACGTTTGGGGTTGCTAGATTCGCGTTTTCGACATGCCATTTACACAATAGTCACTTCAGAGCCAATTTTAATATTTCTCTGGACCTTATTTCGAAACACTTAAAGAATTAAGATGTAGATCTATGTCTCCTCTTTTCAGAACATCTTGAATCATCAAAATCGGAGTTCGAACGAAGAAGTTATGGTCATTTTCCCAAAGGACGTCAGAGCAGAAAATATCAGAAAATATTCCAGTGTCGGGGCGCCTAAATAAAGCTTATGCTCAGCGCCGGGGCGCTATAATGCAGTGTTCCAATGCCGTGCCTAGCGTCGGGGCGCTGGGGAAGGAATTGGTGAGGCTTGGGCGCGTTTTGGGATGAATTTTGACATTTTTCTGCCTCCAAATTGGATTGAGTTTGTTTCTAAGCTAAAAATTGAACTTGTAGCCTATAAATACATGATGTAAGGCATAAAATAGGGAAGGATTACATAGATTAGATTAGAGATACACTCCATTAGATTAGAACATAAACCCTAGTTCTTATTAGTTTTGGAGATTGAAGCAACTTGGAGATCATTGAAGATCAAGAGCAGGAGCAAGAGGGGAGCATCAGATTTGCTGACAACAGATTTTATTCTCATCTTTTATCATACTTTTATCTTTTAATGTCTATTCAATTGTGGATTCTAGATTTTAATTCAATGACTATGAACTAATTCTTTTATTAAGACTATAATTGAACATTTTATGTCTATAAATTAGTTATTCGATTTATTCTAATTATTTATGTCAAAGTGAATTGTTTAACTTGTCTTGCGCTTATTGTTTAATTATTTGATCAGTAATTACCTTGTTACTCTAGAAGGATTCGTGTTGGTTTGTAATATTCTAACCTTTTTATTTTTGATGATGACTTAATATTATGGACTAATTTTCCTTTTGTGAAATTTCAGGAAGTTGATAAAAGGGGTTATTATCAAAGACTTTGAAGTTTTGAGTCCTAAGAAAAATATGTAAGATCATTGCAAATATTCAGTTTTTCGATACAAGGTTCTAGGGCATTTTGTGTGTATTAAAATGTGTGATTAAATATTTTATGCATGCTTAAGAATTTTATATAATATGCTAACTGATTTTAATGCTTAATTCTTAGTGGTTAGTATTTATATTATGCCATGCATGATTATCCTTGAAAATATATGTCATAATTATTTTGTTTAAATTTATTACATGATTTACGGAATTGATATATGATATATGGCAGTAGGTGTTTTAAAAGTAATGATCACTCTATATTTACTTTAAGTAGAGTATGGAGTCTTTATACTGCACATTTCTTGGAACTCTAAGATAATCATTATACTTCAAAAGTTGGTTTATTATACACATGTTGATATTTACGGAACTAACACTCATTGTTATTATTGGATATGTTTTCAAAACTGATTATTTACCTTATCCGATTAATATGTTTCAACGGACATAAGTGTATTACTTATCTTGTTGATTTCTATTGGCAACGTAAATAAATGTTGATAATACGCAACAGAATTAATTTATAGAGCAACGGTAATATATTTGGCCTATAAATTCAACTGAGTTATCGATGATTATTTACAACACTTGAATTAATTATTGCACTTACATACTGAAAAAGTTATTTGATATTTTGGTGCAATTGAGATTTGCTGTTGTGCTACTATAACTCTACTTATATTCAGCGTAATTTCGTGGGCTATAAATCGGTAATATCTTTCTGTTACTATTTAATCATTGCATACATTAGTTGAGCCTTGCATTGTTAAATTGTTTATTTGCTTTAATCATTAGACCTCTATAAATTGTAATCTTATATTTTTAGACTAAGTGTTGTCTAAAGGTTTTTTAATCCGGGTGGATTAAGGTTTGTTTACAAACAGGATCAAGGAAGCTTAAGAGCTTAAGGGGTGCATTGGTGCACAAGGAGTAAGTGTGCTCAAGTGAATTATTGTAATTCAATTTGATTGAATCTGTTTTGTAACAAGGGTCATTTTTAAAGGAATAAAAGTGAGTCTCCAATACTAGTTGGTATTGGACGTGGACTAGGCTATTATTATAGAGGGTAATAGCTGAACCACGTAAAAAATCTTCGTGTTATTTTATTGCTTGATTTTCTTTAATATTTCTCAAGATAATTAGTTTTCTTAATATTTAAAATATAAACTTTTGCTTCATCTTGAGATAGTTTATTTACATCAAGTATTTTATCTTAATTATAAATTCACCAAGATATTTTCTTAAACAAAAATTCAACTCAATAGACTGCATTCATTCAGCAAGCTGCATTCTTTGATACAGTAGGTTGTATTCAATAGTTTGAATTTAAAAATTGGTCATAGTTTGCTCCCACACTTATTCAACCCCCCTTCTAAGTGTGCCATATCTAAATTTCATTTGGTATCAGAGCAAGACTCTATTTACTTGGTCTTAAAGGTGACTTGTAGGGAAAGATTCTGACATGGCACAGTTCGGGAGCAACAATCAAGAAGGTCAATCAACAAATAGACCTCCTTTGCTATATGGAACAGAAAATTATAACTTCTGGAAATTCCGAATGAGGATCTATCTTCAAAGAGATCATTGGGAATGGTGGGTTGTGGAGAACGGACCAGTTATTCCACGAAGAGAAGATGGGACACCAAAGATTCTACTAGAAATGGATCCAAACGAAATCTACATGGTCTCATATAATTCGAAAGCAATGAACACACTTCTCAGCGGCATGGTACAATCTGAGATAGATAAAGTATCTTCATGCAACACAGCCAAAGAGATGTGGGATACTTTAGTGGTAAGTCATGAAGGTACTTCAAAAGTTCGAGAAGTCAAGCTAAGCATGCTTATGCATTATTATGAAATGTTCAAACTCAAGAAAGATGAAACTATAAAGATGGCTCAAGCAAGGTTCGTTGTTCTTCTGAACTCATTAAAGCTACTGGACAAATCTATTCCACAAAGTGAGATTAATCGTAAGTTACTTCGGGCTATGCCCAAGAGGTTTGCTTCTAAAATCACTACTCTTCAAGATTCCTCTACTATATCTACTATGGATACATTAACCCTTTTTGGTGAACTTGAGGAATATGAACATCAGTTAAAGAGGTATGATGATGAGGACGAAACTCCTCGAAGAAAGGTTTTAGCTCTTAATGCAGGAAATGAAGAAGAGCTTGATGATGATTCGAATGAAAAGATAGCCTTGATGACCAGGTGACTCAAAGGACTTATTCAAAGAAAGAATAAACGAAAGAATATCTTCAATTCAAATAAAGGCAAGGGAAAACAAACTGAGGAGACGTGTTTTGAATGTGGACGTCCAGGACACTTCAAGAAGGACTGTTTTCAACTAAAGAATAAAGGAAAAACAAGCTTCAAGGATAATAAGAGAAACAAGGCACTAGTCACTTGGAGTGATGAAGAAGAATCTGAAGTTGAGGTCGACGCCAAGGATGAGATAGCTCAAGTATGCTTCATGGGAATAGAAGGTGAATCTAATGAGGTATCTATTTTTGAACTTATTTCTTTGAAACAAGAAAATGAGAAATTGAAAGAAAAGAATGCATGTTTGAAAGACTTAGTCAACACATTAATGGGTGAAGTAGAATCTTTGATACATGAAAAGAAAAATATTGAAAAAGAAACTATATGTAAAGAAGAAAAAGTTTTGATTGCTAAAAATAATTTTCTTGAGAATTATAACAAAGTTCTTTTCAACAAAGTAACTTACTTGAATAATGAAGTTGAAAAATTGACTAATGAATTAAAAATGAGAGATTTATGTATTGATGCATTTAGTGATAAATCACCTGTTCAAACATCTCCTAATGACGAACTTCAAAAAGAAATAGCTTCACTAAAATTATCTCTTGCTAAATTCGTTCAAGGTGAAGAAAATTTAAATGTCATTTTGGGTAAACAAAGACCTACTTTTGAAAGACAATGAATTGGTTATAATTCTATACATGAAAAGGGTAATATGAAAATGCTAAAGTCAAAATCACATTTTAGATTAAATTATTGTTCACCTTTTACAACGTGTAGGAATTGTGGCATTAAAGGTCATTTAGACATAAATTACTTTAAGAAAAATAAGATTAAGAAGGTTTGGGTTAAAAAGTATGATTTACCTGCAACTAACGTAAAAGGACCCAAAAAGATGTGGGTACCAAAAGGATGAATTATTTTTTCGTGACAGGTATGTTTCAAGGCAAGAGTTCCTTCTCAAAAGTGGATTCTTGATAGTGGATGCTCTCGTCATATGACCGGTGATAAATCTAAGTTCGTTGAACTAAAACTCAAAAAGAAAAATGGAACGGTCACATTCGGAGATAATCGAACTTGTGAGATTATTGGAAAAGGTAAAATTGATAATGGTAAGGTTAACATCGACAATGTTCATTTAGTTAACGGCCTCGAATTTAATCTTATTAGTATAAGTCAATTAATGGACAATGGTCACCAAGTTAGTTTTGATAAAGAAAAATGCACTATTTCTCATGGTACTAACAATGTTACCCTAGTTGCACAAAGAGAAAGAAATATATATACTATTGATTTTGAGCAACAGGATGAAGAAGTATGTTTAGCATCTGTATAAGATGAGGCTAATTTGTGGCACAAGAGGATGGGACATGTTCATATGGATTTAATCAAGAAATTATCCTCAAAGAATCTCGTCAAAGGGTTGCCGAAGATCAAATATGAAAAGAAGGAAATTTGTGTTCCTTGTCAACTCGGGAAACAAGTAAGAACGTCATTTACAGCAAAGAACATGGTATCAACCTCTTCTCCTTTACAACTACTCCATCTTGATCTATTTGGACCAGAAAGACATCCTAGTATAAATGGTAAATTTTATGCTTTTGTAATAGTAGATGATTTCGCTAGATATACATGGGTATTATTTTTTAGAACTAAAGATGAAGCATTCAAGGAATTTGAGAAATTAATCAGAAACTTGGAAACAAAATATAGTCTAAAACTTGTAAGGATAAGAAGTGATCATGGTACTGAGTTTCTAAAAGACTTTATAATATTTTGTGATCAAAAGGGTGTTAGTCATGAATTTTCTGCTCCTAGAACCCCTCAACAGAATGGAGTTGTAGAAAGAAATAATAGGACATTACAAGAAATAGCTAGAACTTTATTACAAGAAAGTAAACTTCCTAAAAAGTTTTGGGCCGAAGCTGTAAACACATCTTGTTATGTTTTGAATAGAGTATTTATTCGTCCAATCATTTTGAAGACACCTTATGAATTGTTAAATAATAAGATTCCTAATATTAGTTATTTCAAAGTTTTTGGATCTAAATGTTTTATTCTAAATACTAGTGAAAACCTAGGAAAATTTGATGCTAAATCTTATGAAGGAATTTTCATTGGGTATTCACAGAATTGTAAAGCATATCATGTATTTAACATTAACAAGTTGAGTGTTGAAGAATCTGTTCATATTCGATTTAATGAAACTCACAATGATCTTCCAAAAGAAAGAGATGAGGATGCAGGTACATTGGAAATCTTAGTAAATCCAGCAAACTAGAGGAACTTATTCAGCAAACCAAGTTAACAAATCCAGCAAGTTGAATTGGAAAACTTTCAGGATGTAGAACAAAATACAATAGAACAACTTGAGGTAGACCTTCCTCAACAAGAAGAAGTAATACATGATGTACAAATGCCAAAGACTGCAAGATATCTCAAGAACCATCCACCGAAAAACATCATTGGAGATATAAACAAATGAATTACAACAAGAAGAGGATTGCAAAATCAATGTGCTTTTTCAGCATTTTTATCCCAAGTTGAACCAAAGAATGCTAAGGAAGCTATTCTAGATGAAAGCTGGCTAATGGCAATGCAGGAAGAACTTCAACAATTTGAACGATGTCAAGTTTGGGAATTAATGTCTCCTCCTAAAGATAGTTCCATTATTGGAACAAAATAGGTATTCAAAAATAAGCTTGATGAACATGGGATAATTACTCGAAACAAAGCAAGGTTGGTGGCTCAAGGATACAATCAACAAGAGGGGATCGACTACGAAGAAACTTATGCTCCAGTCGCAAGACTAGAGTCTATCCGTATCTTGTTAGCATTTGCTTGTTACAAGAAATTCAAGCTTTATCAAATGGATGTAAAGAGTGCGTTTTTTAATGGCTACATCAATGAAGAAGTATATGTCAAACAGCCTCCTGGATTCGAACATGAGAAATATCCCAATCATGTTTTTAAGCTAAAGAAAGCTCTATATGGTCTCAAATAAGCTCCAAGGGCTTGGTACGAAAGGTTGAGTAAGTATCTTGTTTCAAGTGGTTTTACTAGAGGTAAAATAGATTCTACATTATTTATTAAACATGAAAAACAAGAAATAATCATTGTTCAAATATATGTAGATGATATAATATTTGGTGCTACTAATGATTTTCTTTGTGAGTGGTTTTCAAAGTGTATGCATAAGGAATTTGATATGAGCTTAATGGGAGAGCTACATTACTTTTTGGGACTTCAAATCAAGCAAACAAAGGAAGGGATCTATATTCATCAAACCAAGTACACTAAATAACTACTCAAAAGATTTGGTTTTGAAGAAACCAACCCAAAGATTACACCAATGAGTACATCAATAAAGCTCACATCAGATGATAAAGGTATAGATGTAGAGGTAACTAAATATCGAGGTATGATTGGATCTTTATTATATTTAACTGCGCCTAGACCTGATATAATGTACAGTGTATGTCTTTGTGCTCGATTTCAATCTAAACCGAAAGAATCCCACTTGCAAGCAGTTAAAAGAATTTTTAAATATTTAAGTGGTACTTTAAATTTAGGATTATTTTACCCTATATGTAATCATTTTGATCTAATGGGTTATTCAGATGCTGACTATGCAGGATTTCAAATTGATAGAAAAAGCACAAGTGGTGCGTGTACATTTTTGGGACATAGTCTTGTTTCGTGGCATAGTAAAAAGCAAACTTCAGTTGCTTTATCAACTACTGAGGGTGAATATTTAGCTGCAAGAAGTTGTTGCTCTCAAATATTATGGATGAGACAAACATTATGTGATTTTGATATTATCTGCAATAATGTGCCTATATATTTTGATAATTCTTGTGCTATTGACATATCAAAGAATCTTGTTTTGTATTCACGTACAAAACATATAGAAGTAAGACATTATTTTTTAAGGGATAATGTTTCAAAAGGGTTAGTCAAATTGGTTTTTATTCCTACCGAAAAAAAATTAGCTGATATTTTTACTAAACCCTTGAGTGAAGAAAGGTTCTGCATGCTAAGAAGAGAACTTGGAATGTGCATGGTTTAATATGTTTACATACTAAAATAATTCATGCATTAATATCTCATAATTACAATATATTTGCATGCTATTATTTTAACTATGTTGATAAACATTATCTGTATGTAACCGGCAAAGAAGGCGTATCTGCACTGGTACGGTTCACGGTATCTATATTTATGGGATTTGATATTTGAAAAGACAGACGCTGAAGAAGTCTGTTCGCAGTCCAACACTTTTCATTTAAGCTATAGATACACGTTTCTTTTAAAGATTAATGTCTATCGTCGACTTGGGAAATGTAGAGTTCTCCACCTTGAAATACGGAACAACAGCCGAACACTTTTTCGAAATTAAAAAGACGCACATCTTTTGGTGACAGGCTCTTAATTGATCTGTATTTTCTGTGCCTTTATATCCTCCGTTTTTCTTAACCCAGACTTCACATCTCCATCACTTATCAAAAATCCTTCATTTTCAACAATCTTTAACACCATGAAAACCAGAGCTAGCAAGCGATCGGTCGAAAAGTCAAACGACGAAGGATCTTCGTTGAAGAATCACATCGGACTAAAGATGAAATCTAAGCGAGTGCAGAAGAAATCTTCTGTGCATGTGTCGTCTGATGCCACAATCTTATCCGACGATTCAGATTCTAGTTTCTCTTTCCTAAAAGCTTCAGACATCGAACCGCCTCACCGAGGAAAGTTGAAGCAACCAATGGATGAAGAACAATTTTTCTCACAGCCAGAGTCTCCCTCAAATCTGGTAAATCCATTCTCATCTTCCTTTGATTTGAAAGAAAATTTCTTTAGAGGACCTAGTTTCGAAACTCGTTTTAAAAACTCCATTGCAACAAAACAATTTGTGTATGAAAAATCTTTGGATCTTTTTTATCTCAAACACTCTGTTTTGGAAAAACTTTTTACCGATTGCAACATATTTTCTATATTGTTTCCTCCTGCTGTTGCCTATCCTCGGTTGATTCAACAATTCTATACCAATCTTGAGTGTAATGGAGACTGTTTTACCACATTTGTCAAGGGTAAATCTTTATTTTTCACAAGTATAGATTTTGGAAGTATTCTGGGTGTTTCTTCTACTGGACCATGTCCTTTCACTCTCAAAGGAGCGGCCAATATTCCTTTTACTCCTTTAGAACAACTTCATATAGTCATGAATGACTATTCTCTTTCATCTCTATATTTACCAAAAACTGTCAGTGTTTGTCCTAATGCATGTGTTCTCCATAAGTTGGTTCGGTATAATCTGTTTCCACGCCTTGGTGGGGGAGCCGATTTTACTTACCAATATTTGGTTGTTGTCGCCATGATTCTCAAAGGAACAGTTTTTAATTTTTCAAAAATGATGTTATCTCACATGCAAAGTTGCATTCGTCAAAGCAAGAAATGCCTTCCTTACGGTAAATTTCTCACAAAGCTTTTTCAACATTTTAAGATTTCTTTTGATGATGAAATTTCTGTTACAAATCATAAGCTTATTGACACTGCAAATTTGACAAAATCACACATCACGTTTCATGCTGGTGAATTCGTACGTCTTCTACTTGATCCTCCTATTGCTCCTCCTATTTCTCATACTCCTGAATCATCGTCTTCTACTAATGGGTCTGATTTTATGACTGTTTTGACTAAAATTTTACAAAATCAAAATTCTTTAAAAGATGAGTTGGTGGAAATCAGACAACGTCTTGATCGTCTTGAGAAAGGGAAGTTACCAATGGCTGCCCCTGAGATCAATAAATTATATCATCGAATTGAAGATGAATTTATTGACCTTCAAGCGGGTTTTGAGATTCAGACGTTGGCTATGGTGGAAGCACTTCAACGTAAGGTTAATCGAAACACTTGTCAATTAAGTCAAGAGGTGAAATTTGTTATTTATCAAATTGGGGAGCTAGCAGATTTTATGGTTACAAGGTTCAATGCTATTGGTCAGAGGTTTCATGTTCCAACAATGTATTCTACTATTCCTGAATGGCCAATGAACAACTGGATGGCTGAGTACAAGGGAAACTTTCTGGATATGGAGCTTCCTCCTACAACTTTTATTCCTAGACCACCTCGACTTGCCAACGATTACACCTTGGAAGAACGTCTTCATTGCCTTCGTCATCGTCCATACTTTACCACTCGTACAGAACAACGAGCTAATCTCGAGGAGATTGATTAAGATCTTTTTGCATGATGCCAAAGGGGGAGAAAATGTCAGATTCTGGATTTTTTTTTTTGAATATTTTGGTTTAAAACTATGGTTTGATGGTTTTATGGTTTTTGATAGGCATGGTTGCCTGGATTTTAAGATGTTATAAATTTGCATGTTTTAAAACTGATTTTGTTGCAGGCATTTTTAAGAAAGAATTGATGTTTTAATTTTCATAAATTGGTTATGTGCATGAATTCAGGGGGGAGTTATAATTTTTGGTGTTGTCATCATCAAAAAGGGAGAGAATGTTGGTTTGTAATATTCTAACCTTTTTATTTTTGATGATGAATTAATATTATGGACTAATTTGTCTTTTGTGAAATTTCAGGAAGTTGATAAAAGGGTTATTATCAAAGATTTTGAAGTTTTGAGTCCTAAGAAAAATATGTAAGATCATTGCAAATATTCAGTTTTTCGATACAAGGTTCTAGGGCATTTTATGTGTATTAAAATGTGTGATTAAATATTTTATGCATGCTTAAGAATTTTATATAATATGCTAACTGATTTTAATGCTTAATTCTTAGTGGTTAGTATTTATATTATGCCATGCATGATTATCCTTGAAAATATATGTCATAATTATTTTGTTTAAATTTATTACATGATTTACGGAATTGATATATGATATATGGCAGTAGGTGTTTTAAAAGTAATGATCACTCTATATTTACTTTAAGAAGAGTATGGAGTCTTTATACTGCACATTTCTTGGAACTCTAAGATAATCATTATACTTCAAAAGTTGGTTTATTATACACTTGTTGATATTTACGGAACTAACACTCATTGTTATTATCGGATATGTTTTCAAAACTGATTATTTACCTTATCCGATTAATATGTTTCAACGGACATAAGTGTATTACTTATCTTGTTGATTTCTGTTGGCAACGTAAATAAATGTTGATAATACGCAACAGAATTAATTTATAGAGCAACAGTAATATATTTGGCCTATAAATTCAACTGAGTTATCGATGATTATTTACAACACTTGAATTAATTATTGCACTTACATACTGAAAAAGTTATTTGATATTTTGGTGCAATTGAGATTTGTTGTTGTGCTACTATAACTCTACTTATATTCAACGTAATTTCGTGGGCTATAAATCGGTAATATCTTTCTGTTACTTTTTGATCATTGCATACATTAGTTGAGCCTTGCATTGTTAAATCGTTTATTTGCTTTGATCATTAGACCTCTATAAATTGTAATCTTATATTTTTAGACTAAGTGTTGTCTAAAGGTTTTTTAATCCGGGTGGATTAAGGTTTGTTTACAAATAGGATCAAGGAAGCTTAGGAGCTTAAGGGGTGCATTGGTGCACAAGGAGCAAGTGTGCTCAAGTGAATTATTGTAATTCAATTTGATTGAATCTGTTTTGTAACAAGGGTCATTTTTAAAGGAATAAAAGTGAGTCTCCAATACTAGTTGGTATTGGACGTGGACTAAGCTATTATTATAGAGGGTAATAGCTGAACCACGTAAAAAATCTTGGTGTTATTTTATTGCTTGATTTTCTTTAATATTTCTCAAGATAATTAGTTTTCTTAATATTTAAATATAAACTTTTGCTTCATCTTGAGATAGTTTATTTACATCAAGTATTTTATCTGAATTATAAATTCACCAAGATATTTTCTTAAACAAAAATTCAACTCAGTAGACTGCATTCATTCAGCAAGCTGCATTCTTTGATACAGTAGGTTGTATTCAATAGTTTGAATTTAAAAATTGGTCATAGTTTGCTCCCACACTTATTCACCCCCCCCCCTTCTAAGTGTGCCATATCTAAATTTCAATTCGGAAGAGGAGATCTAGGGTTAGAACTGGACATGATAACATGTATGCTTAATTATTTGCATGACGAATAATTAGGGTCGTGAATTGAATAGGAATATTTGTTAACTGCATGTAACAAGTTGGGAATTGGGATTGAAAGAGTTTAATTTAATTGTTTTGCATAAGAATATAACAAGATTAATTGGATTAAATAAAAGTTAATTGATCACTTGGAAAAGGGCTTTTGACACTTGGAATTCCTGTTAACAATTCATTAGGCATAATAATTGGGATAATTTGATAATTAGTTTATAGTTCAAAATTGGGGATATTGTAGTCTTAACCTTTATTTATTTGAATTCATTTATAAAGCAATTCAGTTTAATTAGTTAATTTAATTTTCTTAATTAGAAAAATCACGATTTGAGATTTTTTAAATAAAATTAGTTTGGTTAAAAACTAGTACTTGGTGATTTTTATTAAATAATTTCTCGTGGGAACGATACTCTACTTTCACTTTATTACTTGTTGACCGTGTAAACTTGCACGTATTCATTGATTGTGAAATCGACCAACAATCATAACCCTAAAATTACTTCTACAACAGTTTAATTACTACTATCGAAAATTTACTTTTTCTACAAGTATTATTAAGGAAAATCTTTTATCAAGGAGAAAATAGCTTTATAAACAAAAAAAAAGAATTGAGAAAATTATTAACTATTTTACCCTTCATCTTTTTAACAAATTACATCTAATTTCTCCCTCCCTCCCTCCCTCCCTTGTTTATTTTAATTTTTAACTAATATTAAAAAATTTTAAATAGCAACTACATTTACACTCATTAGGATAATTATTTTCTCAATATTTATTTACATTTTGTTTTCTTTTAATTATTTTGAGTTTTGCAAGTCTCAAAATATAAAAGAATAACGTTAGGAGTCTCAAATTTTTTGGTCTCAAATGACATGCATTGAATAATTTAATGATAATTTATTGCATAATTAATCACGAGAGATCTACCCAACTAATGTTATGATGACACATCATTTGAGATACTTTTTGAGACGAAAAATATGAGACCCCTAACATCGTCCAATGTAGAAATATAATAATACTAATAACAAAAAGAAAATATTAATATATTAAAATGTCTATAAGAATAGTAATAATAATATTATTGATTAATAACTCATGTATATTATGTCAAAAAAAATCATGGATACTGAAATTATGGTTCTTTTTAATATCTTGTTAATGTTAGAATGGTGATTCTTATGATGAAATATTAGATTAATGTATTTTTTAAAAAAAATTAATGTCTTTTTTAATAATCTTTACCATGTATTTAAACTTAGTAAGTCATTACAGTTAAAATTAACTTATAATTCACTCTTCAAATTTGAACTTATAAGTTATTAAAATAAGTCATTGTCACAGCCCCCAAATCAATTCAACTCCGCTCAGAAACGCTTATTTATTTCAAGGTAATTAAGGAAAACTAAAAATGAATTCATAAGAGCATAAAAGTATTAATACGTCAAAAAACAAGGAGAAAACACATGAAAATGGCAAAAAAAAATACATATAATAACTAAATAAAATAATAATAACAATGCATGAAAATAAATAACAATAACCTACATATATAAAAATACATACATATACACATATTTATAAAAATTTGGAAAGAAAGCAAAGGAAATATAAGGGAGAAACTAAAAAAAAAAAAAAGATAAATCAAACAAAAAGATCAGATTGAAGCACCTCGACAGTCTTCCGACATCCCAATCGCATTCATCCATTTGCTTTTATCACATGTTATGTCTTCGTTTTTGTAAGTATTTTTGTAGTACAAGACCCCAAGTAATTTTTGCTGCGCCCCTCTATATATCTTTTTGTGTTCTTTAAAATACTGTTTATATTTCAAAATTAAAGATATATTTTTTTAATTTATTTTTAAATTAAAGATATATTTTTATTTTAGAACTATAAAGTAACATAATATTTTAAATTTGACATTATTTTTAACTATTATGTTTAATATCAACCACCACAACTGAATTCTTAATACTAAGATTATGTAATATTAAAATTATATTTGAGAACATAAAATTATCTTAAAAAATTATTGTTTTATAACTGTATCTGAATTAAATAAATTAAACTATTGCATATTTTGCAACAGTTTTCATTCAAATATCATTTGAAAGGTTATCATGAATTTATTTAATCCAGGTTTACAAAGATCTAATAATATTATACTCTGACTATTTTCCTTAAATTTTTGTTTTCTTTTTACTTAGATAATATTCAAATTTCAATTTTATATTCTCATATATAGCTTTAGTATTAGTTAAGAATTCGATTGTGATGGCATAATATTAAAAATGATAGTAAAAAAAATATGATGGCAAATTAAGAATATCATGTCACTTTATAGTCTTAAAATAAAAATATATCTCTAATTTTGGAACAAACTAAAAAGAGTCTCTTGGGCGACCGGTCCTAGGGACCGAGCCCCTTTTTTCCTTTTTTCTTTTTTAAACATCTTAAATCTTAAACTTTAAACCCTAAACACTAAATCTTAAACCCTAAAAATTAAAACCCTAAAACATTAAACCCTAAATATTAAATTCTAATTTTTTACCTGTATCCAAATTACACAATTCTTTACAAATTTGGTCCAATTTTTTTCTTTTGACACCCTAAACACAAAATCCTAAACCCTATTTTTTACATGTTTCCAAATTACAAATATATACAATATGTGCAATCATATTTTTTACATGTATTCAAATTAATAATTTGAGTTAAAATAAATATTATTAATTTTTTGGGAGTCGAAAAAAAAGAGGGGCCAGTCGCCAGATCGGTCAGTAAAGATCGATTGCCCTAAAAAATTTCAACTAAAAAATAAAATGTATGTGCAATTTTAAAATAAAGAGAGTATACCATTCAATTCCATGTAGCATCACTAGTTTCACACCCTCCTTTAAAACTTTCCTCTCAAGGGTAAATTCTCAATCACACAACATCTCCAATGCACTACACCACTTGATAAAACTTGCTCTAATTTTGTGGTTTACTTTCTCATCAACATCTCTTCTCCTTTATGTAATATGATCCAAAATATTCAAGCCACTTCGGCACCTCTTGACCAGATATGTGCATTGTCCACATCTTCTCCTTGCATTTTTAAATTCACACTCCATATGATTTGTTTTAAAACTCCAATCAACTCAACTTAATAAACCTTATTTCAAACTAGTAAGGGTGGATACGTGAATTCTGTGTTCATAAACTTAGGCCCATGTTTGAAAAAAATATATACAGGGTCATCATATTTGAAAGAAAAAAAAAGAGCGTTATCCGCTACTATTAATAGCGAAAGAGTTTTAAAATTTTGAATTTAATTCATCTATTTATTTCATAAATTGCTAGAAACATGCAAATAATCTGAAAACTCATTATATGCTCCCAATAGACGAGAATAGATATTGGGGACAGCTTTCTAAACACGTTATATTGTCAGAAACTAAATTAATTCATAGCAACTTTATGTTTGAAAATATTTTGAGTTCATTTTAAAAAACCAATATTGATTCTAAAATTTGGAGTGGAGGGAGTACTTCATTCCATATAATTTGGAATAAAGGAACAACTTCATTCCAAATTATAGAACCAAACGAAGAAGAAATAGGAGGCCTCTCAGTACAACTATTTATTTGCCAGCCAGCCACATTACCCGGCCATACGTTTGCTTTATTTAATGTTTGTGGCAAGTAAAATACAACACAAATTATAAAAACATGAAAGGAATATATAAGTACCATAACTATGTAATGTGGCAACCATAAACCTTACTCTTTTTTGGGTCAACAAAATAGGATAGGAGGTAGGTAAGTTATCCTGCTCTTTTTTCCGTCGCTAAAATACGAGGTAGATAGGTTATCTTAAACTCCAGATAAAGCACATTGCATCTGAAAGTAGTATGCATCGTGTTTGATGATAAAATATATACTTTCTAAACAATCTTATTCATTTATTAATAAAAATATTTATTTACTAAAGACATCTAATTATCTACATTGTGTTGTTTTAATAATATGTGATAAACCCATATTTTTAGCAATGTTTTTAGAATTATTATGAAACCATGTTAATGATATCTAAATTCTTATATATCTTAAAAACTAAAATGTTCTCAATCGATGAAGTACTAAAAAGAGGATTAGTGAATCTGAATAGATTAGTACATACGTTGCTTGTTCATTGGATGAGAATGATTGATCTCATGATCATTTGTGTAGAGACACTAAAGCAAGTATGTAGGTGCTTATCGAAAAATAAATTCACTGAACGTTGATCGCTAAGCAATACCTAATGGAGTTTATGTAATAATCTGAATCCATATCAAGATTATTAATATAGATTAGAAATATTAATACATGAGTTAATATAATTGTACTTGGAAGGATGTGTATATATGATGGATAGTAGGTATTGTGACTAACCCTAATTTCAAATCCTAATAAGGATTATTGGTCAAGATTCTTAAAATACATGTACTCTTAAATTGTATTTAGAAATTATGGAATACAACATTTTAGAATAAAAGACAATTTGCATCCCAAACTTTATACCACTGCTGATTTTTGCACCCAAAACTGATAAAAGTGTCTAAGTACTCCCCAAACTTCAATTAAACATAACAAAAAATACACTTTCTTCATTTAACCGGTCAAAATTGACTGGCTAAGGCTGTAATATTTATTACAGATAGGTAAGCTTGGTAGTTAATATTTATTTCACACAATCCCTTGCCTTCTGTGTTAAACTCACACTCCTACACTGAGTCAACTCACTCATACACCACCCATATCTCCCTTTCTCACTACTTCAACTTCTCCACCTCCACCATCCTCTCCTCCGCCCTCCTCCCCTCACTCCGCCTCCTTCACCCTCGACACCCGATCTCTCATTTGCTTCTCTTCATTGACCAAATCTGCTCTAATTCGCCATCCGAATTAATTCAACTTCAAATTCACGATTTTCTCAGTTCCAAACGCTGATTCGAACCGATAATCTGCCAAGATTTCTACATTTTAGTGCAATTCCTTTGATGAAAAAGTCAAAAAATCTCTTCTGCCTGAATCGCCGCCTCCGCCAACCTTGACAAAATCTCTTATGCCTGAACCCTAATTGACTCCGACGATTTCGATGAGAAAACATCAACATCTGGCAATAAATCCCACAACGCATCGTGAAGGTCCAAGATCTTGAACAACATTTCCGGTGACCGCCTACTAATGCTAATTGCTTCTGCGAAATTAAACAGTTGAATCGCAGGGCCTTTAATCGTCTCCATAAAGCAGGCATCATCCGTGTCGATCCTAAACCTTCAAATATTTGCTCTGATAACTTTTTCTCACTGGCAAATAAAATCCTGACGCATATTTTAGCGGCTCGAATCCATCGCCTAATTTTAGTCTCCAAGGCTTCCCACCCCAACCTCTGGATATAACCAATGCTCAATTTCTCAACTCCTAGTCTACGGAAAGTCGAGTCCACCAAAGACTTCCGAACACTTCCATACACTTGCACGCACTCCCGTAAATATCCTGCGGAAATCATTCGCCTAGCTATGCTCCGAAGATCAGAAACAATCTCGCAAGGTATGAGATCAAGCTCCCGTATACTGTTCGTAGATCTGTAACTCACGCTACTTCTACTGCTTTCTATCGCACCAAATTCTTGCAGCTCGTTCTCTTTGCTAACCGAATCGTCGTTTGTGTAATCATCGTCCGGTAAGTCGACGCCAGAGATAGAAAATTTGGGTTGAGGGTTATTGGGTGGGATGATTGTGGCTAAAATTGGTTTGGTACAGTGGGTTTTTTGTGGGGGAAATTGGGGATTGAGAGCAATTGACTTAAATACCCCTTCAGATCTACATGTGTGCCTTAACCGGTCACTTTTGACCGGTTAAGTGAAGAAAGTGTTTTTTTGTTACGTTTAATTGAAGTTTGGGATAGACTTAGACATTTTTTTCAGTTTAGGGTGCAAAAATCAACAGTGGTACAAAGTTTGGTGTGCAAATTGTCTTTTAGTCCAACATTTTATTATGAAACCCTAATCGAAAAACCCTAATTATGAAACCCCAATTCAAGATTAGGGAAACCCCAACTCAAATTATAGAACCCTAAACCTAATTAGTAAGCCCTAATTCTAATTAGAAAACCCTAAGGGTCAAAATTTAAGGGAGACATGTGAAAGGACTAAATCACCTTTAAAATTTATGTGTGAAATTATCAAATTACCCTTGGTAGGTGCAAAATGACTAAAATACCCTTAATCTTATCTTTTAACAAAAGATGAGCACAAATCTTGGTGAGTCATCACTCAAAGATTGTCCATGTACTTGAAATCAACTAACACCAGCCACAAATTGACACATACCTCAACCACATTCATTGAATCAAAGATTAACTTGCAAATATGGATTAAAGGTTAGAAAACCCTAATTTTGTCTTTTATACATAGCAAAGCCATCCCTTCATTTAGTCTTCGAAATATACATCAAATGTCATCTACAAGTTCATCTATATCCAACCTATAACCATCAAGAATCAAAATCAAAGTGAAGGATTAAAAAGTAGCTCAAAAAGGTAAGAATTCATTTAGTTAACTTGTCAAGCTCAAGGCGAGCTTAGTTGAGTTTAAACCTGACTCATTTAACATTTTTATCATAACAATAAGGGGGGGAGGGAATTAATCAAATGCTAAACAAGTTGTAGACCACATTGTTTGAACTCGGCTCATTTAACTAAACGTGCAAAGAAGCTTGTTTGAGCTCAACTCATTTAACGGCCTTGAGTTGGGCTTGGTCAAGCTGAGCCCAGTTTTGATATTCACAAAATTGTTTTTTAAGTTTTGAAATTCTTAAAATTGTTAACTGGCTCTAGTATATGCATTAATCAGAAAAACTATAGTAGTATATAGAACCAGAATCAAATTAGTGTATCCCCTACAACTTGATCATTCATGCGTCAAAATTACTACATTAGAGCACCACATTTGCAAGCTAAGCTAGCATTAGCACCATGCTAATTACATACAAGAAACAATAGAAATTACAGAAAGAGCTAGCAAAGATTACAGCAGCATCATTCTAATGTAATATAAGTATAAAGCAGAAGAGGATGAATGGAGCGGATGAACAAGAATGATTCTACTAAAGTGATGAAGAGCTTCTTACATTCTTAAAATTGAAGTGTATCACAATGTGTGCCTTCTGGTGTATCACTTCATGCATATGACCTATGTTTAATACCAACATCAATCATTGAAAAATCAACAAGGATATGGTTTATCCATAAACTAAAAATTATACCTTAGATGGTACATATAGATCATTGCAGTGCAGTACTATTCAATGCCTCGTAGTTCAAAAATTCTAGTTCTCAACTGCAAATTTTTACAAATAAGAAACTAATACTTAAGTTGCTTTCAGATATAATTAGGCATATGATATCCATGGAAGACTTCGGCAATTAACTATTTTATAGGGGAAAAAAAACAAATCAAAACAAAACAAAATGTCAGATAGCTTGCATTACCTTTTCAACAACATCTGCAGAACTTGAGAAATCTTGCCGTTTATTCTTCATAAATTCAACACGAGCTCTGATTATGCGATTCTGTTCTTCTGCCTGAAAATATGATAACACAATTTCTCATTATTCGATAATTTCTGATCCCTCTACATCCTTTCAAGTCAAAACTTGCAGACCAACAATCTATTATAGTGTTGTATGCTCAGTGAGGCTTGAATGCATATTTGACTAGGTATTCTCGAGTGTTCAAGCTCAACTGCTCTAGCAAGATGAATATTGACACTCTTGTACCTAGATAAAGTATCCCAAAGGACGAAGAACATTAAATATTTTTCTTCTCAAGATGCAGCAAAGCTGGTAAAAGGGATAACTTGTCACAAACAATAAGCACCTAAACTCAAGGTGGTAGGGGAGAGCGTGGTCATAGTAATGCTAGACACTATCCGCAACCAAAAACTGCAAAAGCCACATATGCACAGCCACAA
Organism: Panax japonicus; assembly: GCA_020205505.1. Classification (NCBI taxonomy): domain Eukaryota; kingdom Viridiplantae; phylum Streptophyta; class Magnoliopsida; order Apiales; family Araliaceae; genus Panax; species Panax japonicus. The sequence continues at coordinate 29,480 of JAINUV010000396.1, read as the reverse complement.
ACTACACATGTTGAGTGGCTGCATGCAGATGCGGTTGCAAGCCACTCTTGATTAAAATGATTCTAAACTAGACTTCAATCTCATTTGAAATGTGGCAAAAAATAATTACATTAAAAAAGTTAAAACATTATTTGAGGCACTACAATTATTAAGGAGCGAGATTTAGTAGTTTTAATTTAAAAGATTCACAATACATAACCAAAGGAATCGGTCCAATATTTATCATCCCTCCTTGGTATCCAAGAGAGTGAGGGCTCAAGTCCCCCAGGCCCCAGCAGCATCAGTGGATGCTTTATATGCTATAGGGGGTTGAACTAGGTCCTCAGATGAATAGTAAGTGGTCCAACATTCATGTGAAAGAGGATATTGTGAAAAAAACAATTTCAATTGTGAAAAAATCAATTCCTTACAAAATAATATCAAAATTTACTTTCGACATGTCATAAATCCACAGGAAAAAGAAAAAAAAAAGTGGTATGTAAATTTAGAGGGAACATTCACTATCAATATGTTCAATTTTCTTAAAAAAATCTCTTTGATTAAAAAGAAAATTGACACTTATAATATATTTTCACTCCACTGAACAAAAATTATATTTCCGCCACTATGTATATCTATGTGTAAGTTGCACCTGAATGCAAGTAACTGGTAGCTGTTTTCCCTATTAAGTTATTAATGAGAGATAAAATGAGGAAAAAAAAACTAAAATTGAACAAACTTTACTGACCTTTTCCAGCAAATTCATCAAGTGTTGGACCTCATTCTTCTTCACTAATGACAGAGAGAGAGAAACATCTCCAACATTACTCCTGAAAAGCATTTGTTATCATCCTCATTCTGAATTGTGCTTAGAGAATTATATAGTTAGAGCATGCATCCATGCATGTTTTTACTATTTGTGAACATCTATGTACATGCATATATACAATATTTCAAGGCACTCATTTTCTTTAATAAAAGTATCCTCACATGCCATAATTGGAACAACACTTTATTAATTAATTCTACAATAAAGAAGCATAAAGAAGCGTGGTTACAATGGAAACTATTTTAACCTTGATATGAAAATGCTTCAGAAACCGGCATGTCTTAATGTAATAACTCTACCATGCCTTAAGTTTAGGGTGATACTATACATCTCGTAATAATTGGTAAAAGTTTCATTCAGAATCATAATAGTCTGCCAATGTTGAGCAAGGAAGAAGATTATCAAGCCAATTGATTGTGGTGTTGTGAGTCCCAGATCTGAAGTAACTAATAAGAAATATTTTGGCATTTAATATGAGATATGTACAGATAAAAGTACTATTACTTCTCAAATGTATGCATTTGCAGTGCAATTGTTACTAGAACAAACAATTTTGTTAACAATGTATCTTAAAAACTGGGCAGAAACTTAGATGCCTACTTATCGGCAAACAAAGGGTCCAGGCTTTGTTCTTCCACAAGTTGCTCTACTGTATCAAGAGTGCTTCCGGCCTGGAAATAGAAAGAAACTTAACATCACAAAGGAAAGCCAAGCAAAAAGAAATGAAAGGATAGACTAGACTAAATGAAATCCACGTTCACTGTACAATTTTTTTAACAACTGATTGTTCACTGTACTGTCTAATGCTAAAATGTTCATTTCAAGCCCCTTGCATGACTTTGATATGAAAGGATAGACTAGACTAAATGGACATTTTAGCATCAGACAACACAGTACACGATCAGTTGTGCTGAAGAACTTAAGTATAGAATATCTAACAATTATAAACCTGTTGCTATTTGGAAGTTCAAACAGGGACATTAGATTTTTAACTGTTGTCATAAATTCATGGAGTCCTAGAAAACAACCGAGTTTAAGAATTGTGCCCAGACACTCAACGTAATGATGTTACCTATATAATACTCCCTCCATTTCCAACAATATAAGAACATGCTTGACTTGTCAAAGTCAATATGAGATTCATTCTACTTTTGAAAGCAAGAAATCTTGTAATTTGCAGTACTTTTACATAGTTTTCAATTTTTATAATTGTATTGTCTAATTAAAAAAAATCATATCAATTTTGAATTTGAAAATATGTCAAATTGACTTCAAAAGGTCAACATTGATCCTATATTTCGGAACGGAGGGAGTAGGTAGTAGGTAGTAGCTAACACAAAGCTTTTAACTCAGAGTCGAGCTTGAGCTCGGCAAGCCAAAGTTTGATTCGACTCGGTTCGGCTCAGCTCGTTTACAGTTCTAAATCCAAGCCTCTACCATTTTGAATCATCATTAATAAACCATAAATCTCAGTAACTAACTATCTATCCTCAAGTTTCAGCCACAAATTCCAAGGAAATAAACCCCTAAAATGGCCTTTCTAGCAACTCAAAATTTGTTTGGCTTATCAGTTTGTTGGGAAGCTTTTTCCCACTTGCCCGCAACAATCTTTGTACCCAAGCAAAATACTCATTATTTGTTAGAGGTGTTTATTGTTGTTGCAATGAAGACAAAGTATGAGGAAGTTCTTTTCAAGCAAGGATATGATCATCATATCAATTAAACCTTAGAGCTTTCAAAGATGGAGATTTAAAGGACAAAGATTTGGATACTTCCTTTTTGTTTTTGAGGTGTATCCCATTAACTCCTTTTCCTTCCTTTTTGTTTTGAGGTGTATCTTATTAGCCCCTAAAGTTGAGGAGGAAGACTAGGTCGTACTAAAATTTTCCAACAGCTAGTTCATTGTGGAAGTCTAGCTTAAAAGCTTATTATTGGAGGCGGTACTTGTATGATATGCATTGATGAGTGCATTTTATATCTACTAATTAGGTAGGCCTGACTTGATATTTTTGCTAATTCTTGAGTATTTTTAGTTCATTTTTATGCATTTTAGTGTTTTTGGAAAAAAACTAATATATAGTATTTGGCCAAATAATAATAATTTAGTATTTGGAGAAATACTAATATTTATAATTAAGTATTTTGACAAATACTAAATTATAAATAAATAAGAGTTATTATTATTAATAATTTAGTTCTTAATAAGATTGGGAATTAAATTAAAACCCTAAATCCTAAAAGGTTTAGGAGTGAGGGTTAGTCTATAAATAAGAAGAATCTTATTATGAAACAGACTAATGCTAATACATCTCTTTGCAAGTATTTTCAAAAACCTAAGGAGTTAGGAGTAGTCACCCTAGGTCGTGTAGAACCTAAATTTAATCCTTCAATCAATATACTCTTGGTGGATCAACTTTAGAGCATTACACACTTGGGTAGCGAACGTTTGATCCGATGAATTGGAGAAGCACAGAAGATCAAAGGATTGGAACTTGAATATCATAGGAAGGAGTTGTCTCATCTTCATAAGGTATATCTTTAATCCTTTCTCAATTAATAATATTGCATAAGATGATTCCTAAGATTGCAAAAAAAATTAAATTTGATTTATGGTCATGTTTCCGCTTTATTACAATATGATTGTATTTTTGTTCTCGTTTCTTCAAACAAACAGAAACCATCCAAACTTTTCATGGAACAACAACCAAAATTAAGCTTCAACTCCACGTCAATTTCATCCACCGGGTTTCCAAGGACAAAATCAACCACAACAAGAAAGAAAGACGAGTTTAGAGGAGTTAATCACCAAATATATTGCTCACAATGACACGAAATTGAACAGTTTAGAGGGATCCATACGTAACTTGGAGAACCAATGGGAAAACTAGCAAGTGCAGTGAACAACCGTCCTCAAGATGCTCTTCCAAGCGACACGAAGGTTAACCCTGTGAAAGAGTCATGAGCAATGCAAGGCGATCACGTTAATAAATGGTAAGAATTTGCAGGAGAATGAGTAAGAAAAACAGTGATGGGAAGCAAAAGGTCAAAACCGACAACAGCAAGAATGAAGAGAATGAGGGAGATGCCATGTTAGATTTGAACAATAATGGGGGCAAGCAAAACATGAAGAAGCCTCCCGTGCCATATACACAACGTCCGAAAAGTCAAAAGCTTGATCACCAATTCTCTAAATTCTTGGATGTTTTCAAGAAACTACATATTAACATACCTTTTGCCGAAGCTTTAGAATAAATGACGAGTTATGTGAAATTCATGAAGGAAATTCTTTCAAAGCGAAGGATAGGCGAGTGTAAGATGGTAGCTCTAACGGAGAAATGCAGTGCTATTATTCAAAAGAAATTGCCAGCGAAGCTGCAGGATCCTGAAAGTTTCACAATACTATGCACCATAGGGACACAGTTCGTAGGGAAAACTTTATGCGACCTCGGCGCAAGCATCAATCTCATGCCATTATCTATCTACAAGAAGCTAGGTCTAAAAGAGGCAAAGAAGTCGAACATCACATTGCAACTAGCGGATAGGTAAATCACTTATCCAAAGGGAGTAATCGAGGACGTGCTAGTGAAAATTGACAAGTTCGTGTTTCCAGTCGATTTTGTGATACTTGACTGTGAGGAAGATCAAGAGGTTCCACTCGTTTTGGGAAGTCTGTTCTTAGCTACAGGTCAAACATTGACGATGTGCAGAATGGAAAACTTACAATGAGGGTCAACGATCAAGAAGTCAAGTTCAATGTGTTCGATACTATCAGGTTTCCGAACAAAGTGGAAGAATGTTATTTGGCGGAAGAGGGCATAAATCATGAGAAGAAAGTGCAGGATGACAGTGTAACCCGATTGAATAAGAATGAATGGATAGAAGGAAAAGGAGTCGTGGAAGAAAACGGGTGATTTGTGAAGAATGAAGTGGAATGTGCAATCGACGACATTCCGAACGTCTCAACAGAGCCCGAGTAGAAGAATGAAGAAGTCAGGTTGAAGACTATAAAACAAGCGTTAATGGGAGGCAACCAAAGGGTTTTTAAATTCAGTATTAGTATTAGATTGCATTTTAATTAGTGTTAGGAAATGAATTTAGTTTAAGTTGTATGTTACTTAATGTTTACAATTATTGGGTTTAAATGGCATCTTAATGAAATCTTAGTTCATTTAAATATTTATGATTAATTAAGCTGAATAACTATTGCAAATTAACAATATGGCGATCTCAATTGTTAATTGAAACCTATGCAAGGGATGCCAAGAAATCCGATCAGACGAGGCACGATGCAAGGCAAGGAAGGGGCAAGGAAAGCAAGGAAGGAAGGGCCAAGCAAAACCAAGCAGCAGCATGCACTGAATTGCAGAATGTTCAGCGCCGCGGCGAGGTCGTGGCGCTCGACCCAAAGCCGCGGCGCTCTTATGGATTTCAGCTTAAAATTTTGGGCCCAGCACATGCCCAACTTTCCCAACACTCCCAACTCTTCCCAACTTCAAATTCTCCAAAGTCTCCAACACCAATTCGAGAACTCCTATTTGCACTTAATTACATCAATTCAACTCCTACTAGGGATCAATTGGGGCATGCAAAGCTAATACAACTTCTATATAAAGATTGGGAAGCATTGGAAAAGGGGATATACATCTTTTCATCTTCTCCAAAGCTAGCAAAGGTAATTGATCACACACATCAATTTGCTTCTGTTCTGGGCTGATTTCTTCTATTGGATTGGATTGCTTGTTGTTGGTATCACATTTGGGGGAGAATTGGAGTAACATGGAGCTTTGACAATGGGAGAAAATTGGACTGCACGCCAAGTGTTTGACAGATTGCCTCAAAGAAAGTCTTCATCAATTTGGTTGATTTTCTTAGCGACTTTGTGCAAGGTATGGCTCCCAAAAGACAACGTGGTGAGAGTTCAAAATCCAGGGCTGCAAGAACATATGATCGGACTCGTTTCATGAGCGAGGCCGAGTCGAAGAGGTTTCACTCGTTTTTGGTGAACAAGAATTTGATTCAAGAACAGGCTTAGTACCGCAGGAGTACAATGAAAGAGGAATAAGAGCAACAATAAACAATCGTGGTTGGAGAGTATTAACAACACAACCGGAGGTCGCCGTGGTGGCGATAGTCAAAGAGTTTTATGCAAATGCGGTGGAGGCAAAGAATAAGGTGGCAATTGTTCGAGGTGAATCGGTGTCTTTTGATAGTGTGGCCATCAATGCCTACTATAACCTTGCTCCGATCGAGGACGATGAATTCACATATTATAGGATGGAAGAGCTGGATTGGGACCAAGTGATCAAGGGCTTGTGTAGGCCCAGGGCTGAATGGATTATACGGTGTGATGAAGCGGTGTAATTCCCAAGGAGCAAGCTAAGCCAATTTGGCAGGGCTTGGTACTACTTTATTTGTGCAAAATTGATGTTGTCTTCCCATGTGTCCGATGTGATCAAGTCCAGGGCGGTTCTTCTGTATGTTATAATTACGGGGAAGAGCATAGACGTCGGTAAGGTCATCTATGGTTCGATAATCCATACACTGCGGGGAGGCTCGACTGGTAGACATTCACACCCATCACTCATTTGTTGGTTGTGTAGGAACATTAGGGTTGTATGGGTTGCAGATGAGATATTTGACAGCCGGGCTATCAGTGGCATCGCTTAGTTGAGGGGTGTTGAATTTATTGTTGAACCTGAGGCCGAGGTTGAGGTTGTTGTTGCTGCTGCTGGAGGTGCTGCGGAGCCATCCCAACCGACTCGGCATGCTGTTGCTGGTGGTTCTTCATCTGGAGCGTCTCTGGATTTACTGCTTACGAAGGTTAGGGCACTGCGAATTGTGACAGACAACTTGGGGCAAGGACAGGAGTAGTTGTCGAGGTTGTCTCGCTAGCAAACATGCATGGTGAACCAGATAGCGGGCCACGTGGACACTTTTGTGGATTACACGAACGAAGACATCACTACATTCGATAGCAGATTTAACGTGACTGGTTCGGATCCGATTCATTTCCTGCCACCACCTGTGTTCCCTGATTTGGTGTTCAAGACAAAGGAGATCGACGATGATAATGATGATGATCTTGCAGACGAGAATGATGATTGAGATCCTCAGGGAAGTATTTATTAAAATTCTAATGATTTGATACATTGAGGACAATGTAACTGTTAAGTTTGGGGGTGCTACTTTTGGTGATTGAACTTATTTTAATTTGCTTGTTAGGATGTTTTATTAATTAGTTAGTAGTAAATTGCATGTTAATTAGTAAGGTTTAGTAGTTTGTTTTAATTAATAATGTTAATTAGTTTGTTTATTTAATTTGTTTAATTAGTTTATTAAATATGTTAATTGCATGTTTAATTTTGCATGAATTTAAAAAAATAGAAAAAAAATAGAAAAATTTTATTTCAAGTAGGATTTAGTAGTGAATTGGTGATAGCCGATGATAACAGATGATTAGATTTGGTTATATGCAAATAAAATTTGAATTATGTTTTAGTTTTAGATATCGATTTAGAAGTCGATTTTGCGTAGCTGTGATTCCTATACTTTTAAAGCACGTATATCCCGATGTCAGTTAATTGTATCTTAGGGAGATTATAGGATGAAACCTTGGTTATAGGTATTGTCAAGATTGTAGGATCGTATTTCAGTTTTAATTGAAACAGGGATAGGCATTCGTTCAAAAAAAATTAAATTCAAATTGTTATTCTTCCTCGAGTTATGTTAGATGGTGGGGTGAGAATGAGCTTAAAAACACACTCCTTGGTAAATATAGGAACGAGATGGAGCGTAAAACACACTCGTTCGATCGAATGTGAGGAGCGTAAAACACACTGATCACTGAAGAAGAAAAAAAAAGATGAAATTTATTTATATGTATCTGGGAAGGATAATTATGCAAGAAAAGAATTGTATTTCCCTTTTATGCTCAAGGAATCGGCAACCACATTTGCTTTGCCCGGATGATAAAAGATCTTTCAATCATAATCTTTTATCAATTCTAACCATCTCCTTTGACGCGATTTCTTAAAGCCTTTCTCCACTTTCATTCACACAGTTATTCACGTTGAGAGTCGTGTTGTGTGCGTATGCCCGAATCGTCGATCCGTGGCTTTTATTGCTTTTATATATAGCTTGGATGATGTTTGCCTTTGCTCAATTGTTACTGTGATATCTTTCCGGTGATATTGATAGTTTTCTTTTACTAGGTGTTCGTTGTATAATCTTGTCTAAGGTAGGATTAATTGGAGTGGTGGTGTCACACATTTTGGGATCATAATTACTGTGAAATTGATGACTAAGTTGATTGACAGGCTTATGCACGATTTGATTTTTGCTAAGGATTGTTTATGTATGATCTTGGAGGCTATATTCAGATTCATGATATTTTGATAGTAGATTGCATTTTAGAGTTTTTAGGTTTTAGTTTTGTTTTTAGGTTTTGTTTGAGGGCAAGTAAAGTTTGGGGATATTTGATAAGTGAATTTTATATCTACTAATTAGTCTAGACTTGATATTTTTGCTAATTCTTGAGTATTTTTAGTTCATTTTTATGCATTTTAGTGTTTTTGTGCAGAAATGTTAAATTCAACCTATGTTGGTGTAAATTGCAATAGTTGACGCGTATTTAGCCTTGACAAGAAGCTATGGGGGTTAAAGAATTGTCTGGCATTGGCTTGACGGTGGCAAATGATAAGTAGTTGGGTTCAACATGGCTAAAGTGGACCAAACGGACGCGTAAGAGGAGACAAGAAAATCTGCATAAAGTTTCAAGCCGTGGTGCTCTTATCTCAAGAGTCGCGGCGCTAACCTTTGTATTTCTCAAGAGCCACGGCGCTCTATAGAAAGTGTGATGGACGTGCACGGCTATCTGGGAGCTGTTTTGGGCTAATTACGTTGCTGTTTAATTTGGGCACTTACTAATTGTAGTTTCGGAAGTCTCAAACTCTTCAAGGCTTCAACTTCAACTAAATTACGCTTATTTATGGGTTGGAAATTTAATATATCAAATATAGAATATTAGGGGGAAGATATCAGGTTAGGGAGTTACGTATTATTTTCCAGTGTAAAGGTTCTCATTAGTTTTGAAGGAGATATTCAAGGCTTGCAAAGAGGGAAGCTGAACATTAAAGATTGGATTTGACATAGTTTAATTCTTCTTCTTTAATCTTTTTTTCTTGTAATCTGGAATGGCTCTTGATTATTTGATGATGTTCATAGTTGTAGTTATGAACTAATTTGTTAATTAAGGTTACAATGAAACCCGATGATAGTTTAATTTAATTTATTCTTGCTTTTGTTTAAATTGATTATTGGTTGAATCGTTTATTATATTTTGTGCTTCAAGTTATAATTGCCTGATCAACGATTATCTAATAGATTTAGATGGAATTTGACAAGGAAAACTAAATTGAGATATGGATATAATAACTTGTAATTAGTTATTCTTCCTCGTATTGAATGTTCATTTGTGTATAGGATAGGGATATATCTGTATGCCGCAAGCAACATGTTGAGAAAGATACTTAATGAATTCATTTATTATTATTTCTCATAGGATTATAGTGACTTAATAATAATGAATATGCTATATAATTATTTGAAAAATGATTATATGAGCTATTAGTGATTCTCAGTTGGCAATTCTAGATAATTAATTTAGCAAAATTAGAATAGTTATATTTGAATGATTCATCGGGGGAAATTATTTCCTTAATATTTTTATTCATTGATTTCATATTTAAGCAGTTGTGTTAATTTATTAATTAGTCATAATTGAGTTTGCATTTTTCTAAATAAAATTGAATTGGTGCATGATTAGTACTTAGATTATTAGTGTTATTAATTGCTCTTCGTGAGAACGATACTTTTCTTGAGTGAAGTTACTATATATAGAAATAGGCAAACATGCATCAACAACCACAGCTGAACTGGTCAATCTAAGTTCAGAACATTCTCTTATTTCACAGTTACAGTGCTTATAATGATTTAACAAAGTGTTACTCATTCCTATGAGCTTAGGCATATCATACTTGAGGGCTGTTTGATTGCATTTTATGGAGTCTGAATGGCCCAAAATCTGAATCGGTCGGATTAGTTAACCGTTTGATAAACATTTTTATTGTCTGAATTGGCATGGGTCGGTAAATTACAAAATTTTAAATAATTCGGTCAGATGGTGTAATGATTGGCTTCTTACTAAGATACCCTCCTTTATTAAAACAAAAATACTTGCTTTATCCTTTTTCTTCAATCTTTATTTCAAAATTAAAAAAAAAAAAAAAACTCAACAATATTCCATCATAACTAGGACTGCAAACGAACCGAACCGATCCGAACTTTGTCGAACTCGAACATTGTTAGTCGAGAACTCGAACATGTTCGAATAACATGATCGAACCAACATCTATGTGCTAATTAAATCGTTAGCTATTCATGAGGAGTTCGTGAACAGTTCGCGAATATGGTCGAACATTATCGAGTTCGCAAACATGAACAGTTCGCGAACGAGCATGGCAAACGTTCATGAACGCATGCTCGTTCGCGAACGTTATCAAGTTCGCAAACATTTTGACGAACCACGTGAACTGATTATATTTTCAACTTCCAAGTCGGTTAATAAATTTCATATGAAAGAAATCAAACAACTCGAACCCATGTTAGAAATCAAACTACTCGAACCAAACTCGAACTTCTCAAATTGAACCGTTCGTGAACACAAACGAACCGAACCACATGGTTCGCGAACATTTTCAATTGAACAATCGAACGTGAAACCATGTGCGAACTCGACTCGTCAAGACATCAAACTCGAACTCGAACTGAACCGAACCGAACCAATTCGCGAACGGTTCGGTTCAGGCCTAATCATAACACAACCGGGCATCATGGCCATTTAATTCTTGAGACCGTGAACTAGATCCAATAATTTCAAAATAAAATTAAGTAATTGATAGTACAATAAAAATGTGGTTCTAATAAATAAAATATCCAATTGAATTTTAATTTGAATACTTTTGAAAAATTAAAATAAACGAGCTTGTATATAAAATGAAAATGAATAAATTAATGTATTATTGACAATTAAATTTATTATGTTGGTTTTTGTCAAAACACCATGAAGTCATTTAGAAAAGATAACACATTAATAATTACTTAACAAACTTGTCAAGTATATTTCAAAGGTTAAAATTGTAAAATACACTCATTCAGATGTTTCAGACAGATTAGTTATCAAACACGTTTTTTTATTCAATATTCAGAGACTATGTTCTAATCATTTCATTCAGATTTTTGAATCATTCAAAATTTTTCATTCAGTTTTATCAAACAGCTCCTTGGTCGGTAATGTCTTTATGATCTTGATCAACCATATAGTAACATGTATACCTAAGTCCCACAATAGGGTCTTAAGTACACCTTTTTAAACATATTATTTTTAAAGAAATTAAAGTAGAGGAAAGAGTATAAAATGAGTTCCAAAACCCATAGTGGACCCCATGTAAATTTAGTAATGATTTTTTCTCTTTCTTAAAACTAGTGGACCCCACGAACACGTTAGCGGGTAATCTAGTCTTTAAATAACATTTGGCATTTGAATTGTGTACTTGAGACATCTTTTGGTGGGCAATACTTTTTTGTACTTAAGACACCTTCTATGGGACGGAGGGTGTAACACATTGGTGTAATGATGAGTGGGTTTTATACATACGAATCTGGTATTGTTAAGCTTAATTATTGTTATCTTTGAGTATTTTTAGTATCTTTTTATTGCTTTTTGTGTTTATTTCTCGTAGGATGGAGCTGGAGGGACAAATTGGTCATTTGAGAGAAGAAAAGAATTAAAAATTATTAAAATTGGAGTTGAGTGATATTTTTGTAAATACATGGTCTCAGTCTAGCGCCTAGTGCGCTTGGACAAAGTTATTCCTAGTGCCTAGTGTAAATACATGGTCTCAGTCTAGCACTAGTGCGCTTGAGTGGTTTGTTTTGCTGCTAAGTTGGATTCTGAAGCCAAATAGAAATCTTGACGAGGGTTTGAACCGATACAAATAGGAGAATACTTCAGAAAGAACGTATCAAGAGAATTATCAAGAGATTTGCAAAGAGAACAAGGGAAACACGAAGGATAAAGATCAAGTGGAAGATTAGGACCAATCTGACAAGTTCTTCTAATCTTTTCTCTAATTTTTAATCTTTGTAATTATCTTAGATGCTTGGATTATTAATTTGGATGATGTTTTCCTTGATCATTATGAACTAAATTTAATTAAGATTGCAACGGAACTTGATATATAGTTTAAATTAAACATTCCCATTGAATAAAAGTTGGTTTCTATTGAATTGTTTATTATATCTTATACTTATTGATTAATTGTTTGGCCTGCAATTATCATGATAATTTATATAAAATTGAAAGATGGAATATAGATTTAGATTTGGATATAATAACATCTGTTCACATAATCTGAATAGGGTTAATATGATTAGCAAGTAGGATATGAATATACCTGTCTTTTGTATCCATTGAAAGAATTTGTGCTTAAAACCCTAATTAACATGATTCACATTAGAATATAGTGAGTTGATTGATTAGGGTGTTCCTTGTAATTATGTTTCTTAAAGATCAGATTTAGTGGGATTTGTTCACTTGTCTTTCGGAAGAAGTGTGTGAGTACTATAAAGCATTCTTGGATAACGATTCGTATTACTTAACTGAATTAAATGGGAAGTGAATTGATTTAAACGAAATATCAAGGGAAGTTATAATCCTAACATGTTAAATCTGCAGTTAATCTTGTGAATTTTGATCTTAGTAATTAGTTTTTTTAATTTTAATTTTCAAATCACAACCAATATTTCGTAGTTTAAATTAGGAGTAATTGAATTGGAATTGATAATCGATAAATATTAGTCTATTTCTTCGTGGTAACGATATCCTTGTTTGCTAAATATTGCAAACGAACGCGTATACTTGCGTCATGTAACACATTGCTTTAACCTGAAAAAAGATTGTAGGAAAGCCTTTAAGCAGACTCAGGGATAAAGAAATATGAAACACTTCAGATGGCAAGTGTTTATGGAAACTAAATATCTATGAATTTGAAGTTAAAACTAATCGAATGAAAATGAAAAAACAAGCTAAAGGAGCTAATGATGAAATCATAGATGTTGGACTAAATCTCACGGATGAGCCACAATCACCTCAACCAGCTCTATTTTCACCTGTGAAGGGGATCAATTGATGGTTGTTAACATGATTTACATTGTTGGAACCATTTATTTTTAAGCACTTAAACTGAAAAACAACTTATAACTTAAGCGCTTAAACTGAAGGCCAACTTATAACTTGAAATAGCACTTGTCCTCTATTATGTTTTTAGTTTGGTCAACTTCAAAGACATTGTCGCAATACAAAATTAAAAAGTGCATCATGGAACCAAATAGCAATTCAACTACTACTCAAGCGCTAGAACATATTAACTTAATGTCACTTTCAGTGTCAATTGAAATTGAATTTTTATAATCCACTGCCAAATGATGTGGACCACAAGAAATTCAAAGTGAAGAGAGTATGAAGAAAGAGAAACTAAAAATTAGCACAGTTTACATAAGTAATCGAAATTCAGGCTTGTTGGAGTCTTTTCGGTATTTATTTTCAATAAAAATATGTTTTTAAGATGCTTCTCGAAGTTTTTGTTATATATTAGATTCTAGGTGTAATTTGATAAATTTTGGATTTCAGATTCCAAGCTTTACATGGTGAGAACTTTACTACCTCGAAGCACATCTTATCTCCCACCAAACAAACCACATGACATTGAAGACAATCTCCTAATTTTTCCTCACTCTTACACTTCATTCCTCTCCAAACACAGAAAAAAGCTCTAATCCCAGACATACCTATTATCTCCGAACATTAGTTTTATGTGCATGCAGAGTAATGAGACACATGGTCATTTATTTCTACATTGTCATATTTGTTGGGATTGTGGACCTCTCTCTTTGGAGTGCTAAGAGAGGAGTGGGTGTGTCTTATTTCGGTGGAAGATATGCTATTAATTTGTTTTAGAGGATTTGGAAATAAGAGAGGGATGCCAAAAATTTTATGGAAGTGTGCATTCTTTTCTATCTTGTGGGGAATTTGGAATGAGCGTAATGCTAGGTTGTTTAGAGAAAGTAATTTATTTTTAAAGCTATTAAATGGTAGGGTTATGTTTTTTGCGTCATTTTGGGCTTCTGCTACGAGGGCATTTAGGTATCTTTGTTACTGATTTATGTAGAGATTGAAGCGCTGCACTTCTTTAAGTGCTCTTTTGTTTTTGATCATTTAGTCTGCTGAGGTTAGACTTTTTGTCCCCCATGTATTGTATCATTTCTTCTCTATTAATAAAATTTCTTCTCTTATAAAAAAAAAAGAAGAAAAAGAAAAAAGACGTACTTATTATCTTCTTATTTCTTTAATTTTCTACAAATTTAACTCTAAACATATTTTAAACCCTATATTTAATATTTTACAGACAATTATCTTTCTCTTAATACTAGCAGCCTTAAAACACTCCAAGAGTCACATTTATGGGTCCAGGAGCTTTAATACAAGTTAAGGGAACAAATTTGGAAAATTTTGTTTATAATTTACTTTCGATACATATTGCTGATTGCAGTAAAATGTTTTCTCCTCATCTTCATAGAAAGGTAAGTACTTGTATTCTTGATAACTCCAAATAAAATTCTGAAATGTGAAATTGTCAAAGCAAAGATGAGCGCAATACCATATATTGGTGAATCTGATAGAAAACTCACCTGTGTCTCATTACATAGGGACTCAAAGTCATCCTGTAACATTGAAGGAGATAACAGTTAGGATTCATATTACATATCTTTTATAGTCAATAGATCCACTAGAAGTGCCAGAAGGGGTGACCCAACTACATGTGCAATATACAAAAGCAAGGGAAAATAAAAGGAACACCTATGCCCCCAATGAATGCAAAACCTCACCATGTGCAAGGATTCAAACTACAATAAAAGGCTTAAATTGCAAATCAGAGGCAGATATGGAAGATGATGCTTGAAGGTCATTATCTGATCATCAAGGCTACCAGGTAAGTGACAAACATACAGGCTAGAGGTGTTTTTAAGAGTGATGCAGCTAATATATATAACATAATTTTGTGAGTATAGAGGACCCAACCATGACCACTTGAAATAAGGAAACCACTCCAACTTAATTATAATAAGCAACTATGAACATAAGAAGTGAAGGAAAATAAAAAAATAAAAGTTATATGCAACAATTGTATATCATGCTTTAATAATGACAACCACTTTTTTTTACAAGAAACAATAACAATTAATTGGGGATTGAATACGTCATTATCCCACAAAGGTCACACAGGCACTCATGCTATTTGTGTTGGCCTGTCTGGTAAACAAACGGGAAAAAGCACCTTTACCCAACTGTGGTCGTCGTGTTTTAAGTAATTAGCCACTGTACTTTAAAAAAATTCAATTGGCCCACTGTGCTTTTTAAAAATTCTTAATCAGGTCATTCCGTCCAATTTCTTGGACTTACGTGGCAGCCAGAAAAAAAATATTTAGTGACTGGGCAATGATTTGGCAACTAAATAACATTTTCCTATTATTTCTCCCTCTTCCCAAGTTCTTCTTTATTTACTTAAAGAAATTAATATAAATTTATACATTTATATAAAGGGGCTTAAATCACTCCTCCATGAATTCCGACTACAGGGTCAAGGAAACCCCCTGCAACCAGCAACAAACCATGAATTCCGGCAAGGATAAGCCCAAAGACCACCGCAGCCATCAGAAAATCCAGCAACAACCATATTAATTTCAACTCCTAAACTACAACATTGACATTATAATAGAAATAATAAACATTTACATGCTCGTCTGCACCCAAAATCTGTCCCGGCCACCTTACCCATTCCACCTGCGAACTCAAACCAACCCACCCACCAACTCATTAATGCCCATTGTTTTTGCCTCACCAGAAATCCCCATCTCTTCACCAGCACCCATTGAAACAATCTCCAAATATAATCTCAACTAAGAAAAGCCCTAATTTCAGAAAACTCAGAAAAGCCCCAATTTTATCTCTGACAAATGAAAAAGATGAAAACTCAGAAAAGCCCCAATTTCATCTCTGACAAATGAAAAAGATGAAAACTCAGAAAAGCCCCAATTCATCTCTGACAAATGGAAAAAATGAAAACTCAAAAAAGCCATGAAGCCAAAAACTAGAAAGATTGAAGATGAAGAAGAGAAGATGTCATGAGTCACGTAGTTTCTCCAAGGGGGAAGGCCGTCGTTGGCGCGGAGGAACTGGTCGTATCGAGTCCTGAGCTTCACCTAATTATGGCCATCTCGAATTGGTTCCCAATCGAGGGAGGAATCGAGGCGGCGGGGGAGATTTTGGAGGACTTTCCGTCCGGTCATGCCGAGGAGAAACGGCTGGTTGGAGGCGGTGAAGTACTTGCCGTATCAACTCTTGAGGTGGAAGAAGAGAAGATGAAGAAAATATGAGAAGAAAGAGAGAAGTTTTAATTTTTGATTTGGAAATTTTAAGAGGAAGAAGAAGCACATGATTGATCACGTTTTGATTTTGATTTGGTCCTGTTTTTTTGTTTTTTTATGTTTAGTTATTAATAGGTTTTAATATTTTTAATAGTATGATTCTTTTCGGCAAAAATCACTTTTACCCCCTTGTGGTCGTCAATTTGTAAGCATTTGGTCTCTAAATTTTAAAAAAATAGAATTGACCCACTGAGTTTTTTAAAAAAATTTAATTAAGTCATTCCGTCTAATTTAGCTAACAGACGTTAAAAGATCTGACAAAATTGTCCTACGTGGCTTTTTTTAAAAAAAATTAATACACGTAATAGTTGGGGCAGCTTATTTGGCTACTCAGACTCAAAATAAAAAAAAATGAGAAACCAAAACAAGACGTTACCAAACAAAACCAAAAAATGAGAAACCAAACAAATCAGTATTACAACCCTTTTCGACGAAACTATCGATACATACAATAGAATTTGAATAACAAGATTTTACAACGTAATATCATATACTTATAGCTAATCCAGCTCCATAAATTGCCCACCAATTTATAAAAAAAATTGAAGGAATTTAACATATGGACAACAAAACTACTATCAATTTGCCTAATGTAAAGGAAAAATTGATCCATATAAACAAATAAACTAGAGGTTTAAGGAGAGAGAAAAGAGGAATGAAAGGATAAACAAATAAACTAGAGGTTTAAGGAGAGAGAAAAGAGGAATGAAAGGTACCCCAAGAATAAGATCTTCAGGAGCACGAACAAGGTGAGCAAAGACAGAGTTGTCATTGGAGGTCACCGAGGTGGAAGAAGCAGATACGGTCGACTCCATGGTCGACGACAAGCCTTCGAGGTGACGAGCCAGAGCAGATAATCGTCGATCAGTCGAGGTGAGTGACAGGCCAGAGTAGATAATCGCCAATTAGCCGAGGAGAGTGACGGAATCGATTTTGGAGACCCTGATTTCCATCAATTGTTTTTTGTAAAAGTACAGAGAAAAATTCAATTGGGAATATTGAATTAATTAGAACAGATCCATCAATATCAAAGAATATTGGTGACAAAAGGGAGATGAGAGAGAAGAATGAAGGGTTATTATTGTGTAGAAAGAAAATAAAGCAGTGCGTATGGAGGGTGGAGGGAGGAAGGAGGAGGAGGACAACTATCCAAGCACAAAGAACAAACCTGTGTAGCTATCATCTTCTTCGATGATCCGATTAACACTTCTTCCATTGTTTATCTTTCCCTTCCCTCTCTCTCTTTGAGGGTTGGATAAATGGGCCCAGATCTGATAGGACTATTTTGATATATTATTTAGAATTAAAATAAGTGAGTTTGACCCATTTAATATGTGAACGGGTCGGGCTGACCCGAGTGAAGGTTGATGATTATCCACCTCAGCATTTACATGTCATTTTCTTTTCTTTTTTTAAGCCACGTCAGAAAATAAATGAAGAATTTTAACATCTGTTAACGGAATGGCCCAATTAAAAAATTTAAAAAGCTCAGTGGGTCAATTTCATTTTTTTAAAGTTTAGTGGCCAAATGCTTACAAGTTGACGACCACAAGGGGATAAAGATGCTTTTTGCCGATTCTTTTATGTTTAAGCCTAAATTTAATGATTTCATTGTATTAATATTAATATTAATTTTCAAAATAAAAATAATTATTAAAAGAAAGGAAAAGAAAATGAAAAGAAAAAATTATAAAGAAAATGAATTAAAATATTTATTTTAATTTTATTATTATTTTAATTATTGTTTGCCACATAATTAATGATTTTGTTATTTATTTATTTTTTTTGTCACATAAGAAAATAATGATTTTTTTTCAATGCCACGTCTGAAAATATTTGACGTCCATCCAAGAAATTAGACGGAATAACCTGATTAAGAATTTTTAAAAAACACAGTGGGTCAATTGAATTTTTTTAAAGTATAGTGGCTAATTGCTTAAAACATGACAACCACAATGGGGTAAAGATGTTTTTTCTCGTAAACAAACTAGGTGTTCTAAAAATCCCCGCCTAGGCATTAGGCCCCCCCTTGGCGCCTTGCCTAGGCGCTAGGCCCCCTGGCGCCTCACCTAGGCCCAAGGCTACAAAAAAATCCCTCCACGAAATTAGGCAGAGCCTAGGCGGAGTTTTTTTTAAAATTTTAATAACTACCCAAACCAGATCTTGATATATTTATTTTTCTAATGATTTACCATATTCATAATACAGGTTGTAGTATATCAAATCACAACAAAAAGTGAACAATATCAAGTCAAAATAGATAATTTTATTATAGTTGTAATTTTTTGAACTTGTATCAAGTTCAAATTATATAAATGATGATACATTTGTAATATTTAGTTTAATTCGATATAATTCTTTAAGCTTATATTTAGTTTCTTAAGTTTTAATATTGAATTAAATTTTTGAAATTTAAAATTTTATTATTTAATAGCAATCTTGTTTATGAATAAAACTAATACGTTAAAAATATGTTTAAACTTTGAACAATTGAATGTTTGTGTCTGAACTTTGACATTAGCAATATGGATGTGTTTGAACTTTAAACAAATGCATTTATTATCTTTATTATAGATTGTTTTGCTTTAAATTATTGTTTTGTTTGGATAAATATAAAATAAAATATTAAAATTGGCTTAACATAAAAAATCTCGCCTAGGCCCCCTAGGTGCTAGGCCCCCTCCGCCGCCCGCCGCCCGCCTAGCGCCTTTTAGAATATTGAACAAACTAATGTCAAAAATAATAACTAATTAAATTCTCTCTATTCACTTTATCCTTCATTATTGTTGTTTTTTGCTGTCAAGTTTTTATGAAATATTGAGTTCCTTCCTCTACATGATTCATCACTTAATATTTTAACCAAATACTGTCGACCTAGTTGGCAATATCAAAAGACAAGATAAGTTATGTTCAATTACGTGCATTCTCATGAATGAGAATGAATCTAGCTAGCTCATGAGAATGAATCTAGCTAGCTCATCATGCATTGCACAATTTAGAGACAGGAAGGGGGAGAGGCCCTGGCACCCACACCACACAGAATGATTATCTATACAAGACAGTTACAAAAACAAGGAAACTTAAAAAATTCTAGAACATTGGATATACATAAAGTGATGCAAATAGCACAAAGAATAGTTACCTCTATGTTTTCATGCAAAGAAGTAATAACCTGAAAATATAGATAGCAAAGCGCTGATTTTTAGTTCAAGATTGGGGAAACCATTATAAATTCCACAAGAAAAAAGAGTAATATTGCATATTTTGACGAAGTTGAGGAAACCGGCATTGAACAAACTGATAGAAGTGGAAAACACTAATTAAATTCCTAGAGAATATTTAGACTTGTTCTTGTCTAAATAACCTAATATTTGTTGGGCTGATTCCTAAGGCTTTTGGAGGTTCTTGGCTCAACAACCACATACCTGGCAATAAAAAATTTATTCTACTGAGAAATCTACAACATTAGGTCAAATTTCATATATGTTTATATTTGCTTCATGGCTTAATTTCGGGTATCACAACTATTCCTATCCCTTCATTCCCCTTTCGGTCTATCTACATTCCAGGAAATTCATACACTTCACAAACAGAGAAAAAAGTGGAGTCTTGGTCAGAGCAAGCCGCCCTATTCTATTAACAAACATAATTGGGAGAAGCTCATCCAAAACCAGAGCTTACAGTAACCACAATACTACAAGATTGTTAACAGAGATATGCAACATTTATCCTATCAAACTCAGCACTCAGCAGCCAATAACAAACATTAGAAAGATATCATGAACTTAATTTCAGTAAAGACTGCAAATAGAACTTCAAAAAAATATACAAAAAATTTGGGATTAATTTTGTATTAAATTTCAATAGTCCAAAGCTCACTGGTTATATGGACCCACAACATTATGAGAGGTTCAAACTTTGTAGAACTTGAATTTTAGAACTGGAGAGGGGGAGGATGGGAAACAGCGAAAAGCAAGCAGCAAGAATGTTCCAAGAACAGGATAATCATGGTTGATTTCATTCAGGTCTCGAACACTATTGCAACTTTGATGCCACTGCACCACATCAATGCTTAAGTTAAATCTGTCTCAAAAATTGGGGAAAATGGTAATACCTTTATTATAGTTATATGTCCCTCAAAACCAAAGGGCAGCCTTAAGCAGGAGAATAGATGGCTTTACAATTTTACATATGAGGTAATAACAACATAATAAGGTAAAAAGCATCATGAATCTTTACAAGTTCAACCCAATATGATAATGGGCTTTAAGAATGTCAATCCATGATACTATATATAATAAGTTGCATGTTGGGTCATTTAAATGTAAAGTTAGAATTTGGAAGCGAAGTACACGGTTTTGCAGGAGATGGTCAACAATCATCCCTCTGAAGATGATCAGTTCATAATTGTAACAACATTATATAAACTGTTGAACCAGAACTAAAGCTAGTTTGATATGAAATACCATAAAAGTAAAAAATTATACCATAAAAGAAAAAATTGTGGGATTCATTCTATAACAACTTAAAACTATTTAGGACAATTGGTGTTTCAACATCTTAGCAAAGCAAACGTCGTTGCTTCACGTCACTCATTATAACTCAAAGCAAACATGTAAGCAAAGCAAACACTACTTAACATCACTTATTATAAATCATCCACAAGTTTGGTTCAAGTAATGTCAAAGGTGTCTTCACTCAGTGCCAGTTGGTTAGTTGGATAATTATGGACATACAACGCCTTAGGATTCCTGCTTGCATGTTTCCCTTGTTAATCATTATGTCAGTGTTCTGTTTGTGCACTATGATATACTGTGTTACTCGGACTCACCCATTTTTGGTGAAGTACCCGTGTCGACAGGACACGACACGGGTACGGGTGCGGGATTCGTACGGGATACGCCACAGAAATACGGATACGGCTCTTTTAAAAGAAGAAGAAGAATCGCGAGAGGAAGAGAATAGACGTTTGTCGTCTGTCGTAACCCAGAGGAGAGGAGGAAGAAGAGAAGAGCCGTCTGATATGAGGAAGAGGAAGAGTTGCCTGTGATCTCATGTAAAATTACAATTAGCTACCCTAAAATTTTAAATTTTTTTAATTTAGTCCCCAAAGTTTTTTGAAAGTTCAAAATAGCCACTGGAAAATTACATATCAGTCCCTCTAGTTTTTTTTTTTTCATTTCTGTCCCTATATCTTTATATTTTTGCACTTCAATCCCAAGAGCAAAAAAAAACTTAGTGATACCATTAGAAACATTATTGTTAAAAAATCATAACATACCGTATCCCCACACCCGTGTCCAAATTCAGATCCATATCCGTGTATCCTCTATTTTTTGACTTCACGTGTCCGAAACCTAGATTCGTACCCGCACCCGACACCCGCAACCGAGTCCGAGTAACACATGTGATATACATTGGTATTTCTTTCCACATGCAAGGGGGATCTCCTGTGAGAAGAAGTGCAAGTGTTGGCAGTCATTCCCAACCATAAGAAACTTTTTAAATAATTGGTGACCTGACAGCAATTCTTCTACCAGCTTAAACTTTTAGAACAATTGTGACCTAACAATAAGTCCTATATTATGGTTCTTTAACAAGACAGTTGGGTAAAATGGCAAAAGCGTTGAAGTTGTAACTTCAAGGTAATGAGGTTCCATTCCCCATACTTGGCCCAACCTTACCTCTTCCTAAAAGAGAAACTTCTTTAACGGAAGATGAAATTTGATATAAATCCAGAATTTTTTATTACCGTGTATCTACAATGGATCTTATTATATCATTTTGTTTTATCAACCACTTGAGAGTGGCTTCCTTGATTTTAAGCTGAACCATATTTACAAAGGCTAGCTTTAGAGATAAACTTTTTCTTTCTATAATTTTGGGAGGATCCTCCATTACTCGTTTCATTCATTCAAAATGGGAGACTGTTTCTTGGAATTTTCATTTTTCCAGGAATTTAAATGATCATGAGGCTAATGATTTAATGGCTCTCTTGGACCTTCTAAGCCAGGCTTGTTATTCTTCTTCTACTCATGATCAGAGATCGTGTACATTGGATTCATCACAAAATTTCATACAAGTCTTACTTTTATTTTCTTATTCAATTTCTATCACTTGTTGAATTTCCCCTAGCTTCTTATATTTGGAAGGTAAAGGTTCCATCGACAATTAAGGCTTTTGTTTGGTCAGTAGTTCTCTTGTTAATACTAATGATTTGTCATAGTGGCACAGGCCACGCTTGTGCCCGCATATGTTTGTCATGGTTTAAAGTGTCATGAACATCTTTTTTTGCATTGTTCTATAGTGTGAAACTTTGGAATTTTCTTTTTGGTACTTCACTAGTTTTTCCATATTTTCACACATAGTTTTTCTTTAGAGGACTCCTTCTAATCATGGTTCAAAGTATCGGTCCATACGCCACCGGTTAGGTATCGGTCGGTGCCAAATCGCAACCTTGACAAGAATCGCAAAATTAGGAATCATTGGGTAATTTTTGGCGAAATTTCGGCAACTCAGCGCAACGTAGCGGTTTTAGACCAAATAAAAGATAAATCACGGCGTAAAGGAGACATCACGGCGTAGTAGTTTTGGACCAAATAAAGGAGAAATAATGGTGTATCTATATAGTACTTAATTAAGTATAACTTTTAAAAAAAATCTACTTAAATTATCATTAAATTGTACCTATATAGTACCCATGATTCAAAGTCGCAGTAGCGTCCTATGTTTCGAAAGGTCATTTTCTAACTCGGTATCGGTTTCGGTATAGGTGTCGGGCGATACGCACTGTTAACTAGTTAGAACGCACTGTTAACTAGTCAGAAGCTTCAAAAACAGTAAAAGAGATGAAAAAAATTCTAAATAATAAAGAAACAAGAGGAATCAATTAAGTTTTAAAAAATACTATCTAGTGCACACAACATTGTCCAAATTATAAAACAGAAGTCTCGCAGATACGTTTAATCAATTTTATGATTGAATAAAGTTAATATTTATGTTGTCTTAGCTCAAATACTTGAACACACATGATCTGCATAATTTAAGTACAATTTAACTTAACTAAGTAAATTTTAAGTGCAATTTTTTTTTTATTGTACTTAACTAGGAACTATATAGGTTCAATTTAATAATAATTTAAGCATAATTTAGCTTAATTAATTATATATTAAGTACAATTTTTTCATTTTTTTAAGGAATACTTGACTAGCTACTACATAAGTATAATTTTTAGAGAATTTCGTTCCCTTTTGTCGTCTCCTTTATAGCCTTTAGCACATTTGATTTTATTTTTTTGGTAACGTTTCTCCCCTTTACGCCATGATTTCTCCTTTATTTGGTTCAAAACCGCTACATTATGCCGAGATTTCTCCTTTATTTGGTCCAAAACTGATACGTTATGCCGAGTTTTCTCCTTTATTTGGTCTGAAACCACTACGTTGTGCCAAGTTGCTGAAATTTTGACAAAAATTACTCGTTACATGAATACTTCCTAATTTTGTGATTCGTGTCAAGGTTGCGATTCGGCACCAACCGATACGCCGATATTCGATGTAATGGTCGATACTTTGAACCATGATAATACCTAGTTAAGTACAACTTAAAAACAATTGCACTTAAAATATACTTAGTTAAGTTAAATTGTACTTAAATATACAGAACACATGTGCTCAACCATTTGAGCTAAGACAACATCAATATCAACTTTATTCAAACGTAAAATTAATTAAACATATATGCGGGATGTCTATTTTATCATTTGGACAATCTGTGTACATAGTGTTTATTGTGAACTTAATTCATTCATCTTGTTATTCTTATTATTTAGAAGTTTTTCATATTTTTTCTACTTTTTTGAGCTCCTAACTAGCTAACAGTGCGCATCGCCCTAAACCAATACCGAGACAAAAAATGACCTTCTGAAACATGGCCACTACCACGACTTTAAACCATGCTTGTAAAACATTTCTGCACTCTCTTTTCTATTTAATAAAACTTCATTTTTTACCCAAAAAAATGGGAGGGTTCTTATTCCATAAAGTTCTACCAAAATCCAATTCCAACATTATGTTAATATGATGTGTTTGTGAAACTAGATAAATTGCACATTGTTACACGTACAGTCATTGTTGGGAAATAGGCCTAAAACATTACCACAGAACGAAGTTGTTAACAACTAAACATTAAAGGTTTATAAAATCAACACCAGCTTTAAATGTGTAAATCCTAAAAAAATATATGTTCCAAGCTTTTCCCTGAAAAGGCAAAATTAGACCCTTAAAACTAATAATAAACTGAATGCATTAGATCTTAAAGCTTTAGATAATATATCATAGACTTGAGCCATTGGCCTGCTCCAATCAATTACATAAGTCAACAGCATCTAAATGATAAACTTAGAGTAACTTATGAGAGCTCTTCAAATCACCAAATCCCATACTCTAACCTTCTAAACAGTAATTAAAAGTTGTGTCTTCCTTTTTCTTAACCATTATAACAATCCCTCGACAAGGTATGTAGTTTACTCCCACCGTCCTCAAAAGTATGGCCTAAGGTACAATTTTTTTTGTCTTCAAAAGAATGACAATAAGTACATAAAGTAAAGGGAAAATATGTCATTTAGTGGGATCCACTAGTATATAAAAAAAAGACTCATCACTTTATGAAATTTTGTGGGGA
Source organism: Panax japonicus (assembly GCA_020205505.1). Lineage (NCBI taxonomy): Eukaryota > Viridiplantae > Streptophyta > Magnoliopsida > Apiales > Araliaceae > Panax > Panax japonicus. The sequence continues at coordinate 4,390 of JAINUV010000396.1, read as the reverse complement.
CACTAAGGATAAACTTGGAACTTTTTCTGCTCTCATTCCTCTAATTTGTTTTTCTTAATTTGTGTACAAAATGTACTTTGGCCATCCTTTAGAGGACAGAAGGAGTACAAGGTTCCTATGACTTGTCAATCTGCCAAGTGACTACCAAGAAACATAAGATGGTAGAAACTATCAAAACTATATCAGCACCAATTCGTGAAGCACCATTCTTTCGATGAATTTCAACTTCTTAATCGAATAATATATTTATTTTTTATTAGAAGTAGCTCCATTAAGAAACAATACATAATTGTCTAAAGTATATGAGACTCAGGGCATGAACTACCTGAATAAATAGTCGGTGGAGACGTTCTTGCTCAGCATTAGTAAACCTTGGAAATGCTCTGCAGAATTCCTTTAGATGTATATAAGAGAATCAACAAAGTATAGTCAAGAAGGGATAGAAGAAAATTAGTTGTTTATGAAGCTGAAATAAAGCGGCAGTCATAGATATATGATACTCAGTTATGCTTACTTTTTGATAAATTATTTTTATTACAAGATACAAAGAAATGGTAAAATATTGAAAGGTATATTCCAACCAACAATATAAAACGTGACTCATTTTTACCCCTATAGTTTTTCCTAAAACCAATTTGATCCCAAAACTATCATGATGCTTATTTTTACCCTCGTACTTTGAATTTTGATTTTAAGTGGTTCTTTTGTAAAATAAAAAAAAATTAAATACATCACACAATTGCCACACTAAATAACTTAAAGACATCCTAAAATAAGACTTTACTTATTGCTGAGATTGTAAGGATTTTCAAATTAAAGTAGATCCAAATTCCAAACTTTATCTATTCTTGGATCTTAATTCTTTCTTGAGCATTCCACAGGATCCGTCACACAATTGTCATACTAGAATAGAGAAATGACCAAAAATGCCCCGAAATAATAATGGATTTTACTACTTAATAATGAAGCTAACAAATGTACAAATAATAAACAAAAGAATGAAACATAAGAACCCTAATCAGCCTCTCAATCACTCCCCTAAGAACTATACCCCAGCTTTACTTAATCCCAATTCTTTCTTTAATAATGTTTATTTCATGTAATTAAATTTATATTTGCCTTTCAGATTTTACATTTACAGATTTTTACTCAACAAAACGTCATTCTAAAATCACCAATCTCAATTAAAAGTATAATTTCCATTAATTTAAATAAGTAAAGATAAAGAATACCTCTTTGGAAGAAGTTGTGAGTAGGGAACGTAAACCCAATTTAAATGACTTCTTCAAATTCAATTGCCTTGTTCCTGGAGCTGGAATTTCATTTCTTTCCTCCATTAATATCACCGATCTGAATCTGAAAGAGTAAACAGCTATAACAACGAATTATGCAAGCAATACAAATATATATAAGAGAGATAAGGTAAAAGGGAAGGCGGGAGATTGGAAATCGGGGAAGAGCATATTTCACGTGGATAATATGTTGGCCCAGTTGATTCAAATAATAATATTACAAAATATATTTATCTTTACATACGATTAATTTTATTACAAAATATATTTATCTTTACATAGGATTTATTTTATCAGAGTAAAATTCAGTAACACCCCCTCTAGATAATTATAGTAACACTCACCTCCTTTTTAGTTTTTTAGATAACAATTAGTATCCCTGCAAATTTTTAAGGTTAACTAAATAGATAAAGTTGCATATCTTGTATGTTATCAAATTTTAATTCCTGAATGATAATATACATGTGTGTGCGCGCGCGTGTTAATTATTCTTTTTTAATACAATACATTTAATTATAGTTTTATTTGTAATTAAGACTATCACATTAAAATTGTTGGTAACATATTAAAAAACAAAGTTAGTTTAATTAATACATATTGTAGACACTCAAAATTTCGTTTTCCTGTTACTAACTATGCAGGAGGACAAAAGCGTCTTTTTCACTCCAGAAATAATCCTAGAGGACCACAACATCAGTTCCAACCCCGGAGATAACCTCAGAAAAGTCAGTTCCAATCCCGGAGATAACCCCGGGAGATCAAGTTTAAATGCCCAGAGTCAACCCCGGGAGGTCAAGTCAACCTCAGAGATAACTCTGAGGACAGTCAGAGTTAACAGCAGGCCAATCTCAGAGATAACCCGGGTAAAAGACTGCTACAACTGCGCCAAAATAGGAGATAACTCAGGGGGGGGGAAATGGTCATTTTGCCAACTCAATCTCAAATCAAATCAAATCAAATCAAATCAACTCATTTCAACTCAAACTGTTTCAAAAGAAGTCCCACAAGAACCATATCTTAACTTCCGAGCGTAAACTAAGCAAAACAGCTCAACGGACTGCTTGACGGAGACCCAAAAATACTATATCGGTCATGGACCCATCTTCCCAGATTCAAAAAAGTGCAAGCCCTATGTCATTTTGTAGCTCTCGGAAAGAGTTTTCCGAAATGGTATGTCACGCTTCCATCGGACTCCCGGATTGAAAGTTATGAAGGTTCGAGTGGACAATGCATCGTCCAAGTGCACGTACTTCGAGACGATGAGACCCACAGAGCTCGAGGCACCCCGGGCAGCCGCAGGTAGACCCGCGACTCCTTGGTCTATAAATATGAGCTCTTGGCAGCTCATTTGGAAAAGAAAAAATGAAGAAAAGAGAGAAAACTATGTCCATTTTAGCCAGTAACCTCTTCAAGAGTGCTCTAAACCGAGTGATTCTTTTTTCTTAACACTTGTAAGCTCGTGTTTTGTAACATACTGAAGTTTAACCGGAGGAAACTGAGTTTTTTAGGCCTTAAAAGCTATCTGAAGTCTTCTTGGCAGCCCGCTGTAAGAGTTTTCAAATTTTTAAGCTTTCTACTACTTTTATATATATATATATATATCATCGAACTTAGATTCGATTGAGCCTAGATATAATATCTGGTGCGTTTACAGCTTTTATATATATATATATATTTACATTTCAAAGTTCTGCCTGGAGTTTACTTCGTGGCAATCGATCGTTCATATATATATATATATATATATATATATATATATATATATATATATATATATATATATATATATATTTACTAATTTTATATAAACATCTGTTTTAATTGCTTTCATAATATAGATATTTAATCTTTCAGCCAGCGGGCTAGATTTGCCTAAATCTTCTATTTCTCACTTTAACCGGTTCATGGTGACTAAACTGTGTTAGGAATAAGCATGTGAATGTTATTCTATTTACATATGATTTGATTCTGATATATATGAATTAAAGGTCTTTTGATAAATAATAGAAACATATGTACAAGGGACTAAGAATGAATTGATCAAGTGTGTTAGGTTGATCCTACTAAGCAAAACAGCTTTGTAAAGTCCTTAAAAAGAAATGATGTACAAGGACTATAAAAGTAGAAAGATCAAGCATATTAAGTTGATCTTATGATGTAATAGATAGGCTTGTCTGATCGTCGAGCACTGCACCAGAAATCGGGGTCTGTCAGGAGAGTCAAGGAAAACTCGAGAGCTGTCGAGGCAGAATCGTAGTCTGCAAGATAATAGATTGATAAATAGGTTTTATACCTACTTATTCGGTATCTATTAATTGAAGTATTTGCTTGATCTCATGTTTCTTAGTTAATTTTCATACATTTTATGTTATTTTGTAGGCGATGACATGACATTGGCATGAAGAAGCAAGGGAAAGCAAGTCGGACATCTTTTGGACTAAAATACCCAATCAAATGCAAGAAGGGAATATTGAAAGACTTTTAACACCAAGTTGGATGCATGTTCTTGGCTTGGAATTTGGAATTTATTATAGATCTACTTCTTAGCTTTTTCGGAACATCTTGAATCGTCCCAATCGTAGTTCGGATGCGAGAGTTATGGCCTTTTTATCAACAAAGATCAAAGCTAAGAGTTGTCATGCTTGCCATTTACACAACATCTACTTCAAGCTCGATTTCCGCCTTGTTCCAGCCCGAATCTGTCAATTGTTAAAGAATAAAAGTTGTATATCTCGTCGATATCTTCGATTTGATGGGTGGGAGGCCCGTAACTCTTATTGGATCAAAGTTATGCCTGTTTTACTAAAGGAGTCGCAGCAGAAAATCGTAGCGCGGACCGCGCTATAAATGAACTATGCATAGCGCGGGGCACCACTAGTCCACCAAAAAGTCGGCCACTGTAGCACGGGCCGCGCCCAGAATGCCTTGGGGACAGCGCGGGGCGCCCTAGGCGGCGGGGAGATAGCTTATTTGGGTTATTTGATGTCCAATTTGAGCTAGAATAGGATTCTTAGTTGCCTAACTTTCTTGGGTGTCCATTAGAACTATAAATACATGATGAGAGACATAAAAGAGAGGGATCGGGGCGAGTTTTGGAG
>JAINUV010000288.1:0-58521 GCA_020205505.1 Panax japonicus | reverse complement strand
CCAAGGTGAAGCCTTGACCCATGGGTCAAATCAAGTGAGGAAGTGGGTAGTCTTGATGGGCAAGGATTAAGTGTGATGACCAAGTGTTGTGGTGAGCAAGTAAAAGAAGTGGCTAGCAAGAAGACTTGAAGGTTAAGTTTTGAATAGTAAGGAGGTGGAATGAGGAGGTGGGATTGATTATTGTCCATTTTGCCCCAAGCTTTGGTGGCCTATAAATACCAAGTTCATTTCATTTTTGTTGGTTGTTTTGTTATCATCCAATACTTTCCTCTCAAGCATATAAGCTACTTATTTGGTAGAGAGAATAAGTTACTTAAAGCACTTATAAGCCACTTCAACCTTTGATAGTTTCCAAAGCAAATAGAAGTCTTCAAGGGTAAGACTCATTTTCTTTTATCTATATCTTTTCTATGATAGGATTGATAGAGAAGGGGGATTGCTTGAGGATAACATGTAATAAGTTATAAGGAATGAACTTAAGCCGAATAAGTTGAATAAGCAACTTGAACCCTAATAAGTTGTTAAGATCATGAAGGACTTGTCATATGATGTTAGTATGTTGTTTATAACATGAGAACATTGATTGAAGGACTTAAATTATTGGTAGGTCATGAGTATGAAGATTTCTAGATCATAAGTTGAGAAAGTCAATGACTTATGGAAATAAGTCAAAACCTACTTTGATTATAAGTTGGTGTAATAAATAACTTGAAATGATGATATGTTGGTTAAAATCCACTTAGAACGCTTAGTATGGTTGATTTGACGAACTTCGCACGATTAGACGATTAACGTCGAATTCGTGAAAGTCTCGGAATAGAAGTCATATTTTGTGTTGGAAGTCGAAAATGTTGGTTTTTGATGGAGACAAGTCATTGTAGTCATTATAGAGTTGCGGACTCGAAAATGACCGGATTCCGACTTAGAACGAAGAAATGAGCGTTGAACGTTCACGAACGTTTATCGTTTTCGTTAAAATGGACTAATAGGTCAAATTTTAGCAAATGAAGTCAAATAGATAAAATTCTTGCATGAACGCATAGATTATGAAATTTGTGAACCGTAGGCTTTTGAACGGACCAATTCGGAGTTAAAACGAAGAAGTTATGCGTCCGGGAAGTTAGCAAAATTTCAAAAACTGCAAAATTTTCTGAGGACCAGAGTCCGCGCCGCGGCGCGACTCTAAGCCTTCTTGGCCGCGCCGCAGCGCGAGGCCGGATGATGGCACACTGCTAACTCGCGCCGCAGCGTGAGTTACAGACCAATTAGTGGCGCCGCGGCGCCAATGCAAGGAAGAAGATAGAGAAGAAGGGTTCCAAGTGTAGAATGAAAGAGGGATTAATAGTAATGAATTGTGATGTAATCACAACATAATTAAGACATTGTAAGGTGCTTGTAATACACTAATGTATGTTTATAATCAATCAAAGACGAGAAGGATATGAATGACGTAATGGAAGCCGAAACCCTTAATAACGAAACTAAGTTAGAATTACATTGAGATGAAGGGTAAAGTATAATAGAAAACATACCTGGTTAATTATGAACTAATATGGTACGTTATATGATTATGAATTGTAGAATCATAAAGACTTAAAGTGTACGTGTATTAACCAGTAAGCAGACACCAAAGGCAAGTATTCTAACCCTTGTTCCAGTTCAGTCTGGACAAGCTTTGTAATGCATGTTCTCTTTCACATGAAATCTAAAATGATGAAGTCTTAAGCCAATTCTTCCGGCTAGACTTATATTATGATTCTGTCAAGCATGATTTGTAAATTACCGAGTTATATTGGTATGGTTTTCAATCGACGACCACGCATGTTCAAATGTTTTTGTCGTTTAACGACAGGCACGTGAGGTTGCCACAATTAAACGTATACACGTTTAAAGAATGTAGTGTTGATCAACATAGAGTACTATGAGCTGATCACTCAGAAGTGCTCGTAAGCTATGCCGGACTTACGGACTTAGTGCCGGGATGTCCTTTTCAAAAGAACTTATGTATACTCATAATCTTGAGCCATAATTGTCATTCTACTGAATGTTGATGGAAAAACGTTTTGAAGGAAATGAAGTGCTATTTTGAATCACCGATAGTACTTCGTAACTATTGTTCAGTTACTGGAGATATATTAGTTCTATGTTTCAAGCATGTTGTTTATTAGAATTATAGTACTTGCTGAGCTAGCCATGCTCACTCTTGCTTGAACCATATGAACACAGCTAAGATCGAGCGGACTGAAGGATCCGACAAGGATAAATGCAAGGCGAAGACGAACCCGTAGCATACTTATGTAATAGTATAGGAAGAATGTCTGTAATATATTGATATTATGACAAGAACAAATGAAAGGGTTACAAAGAACCTGGGTAATGTAATATTACTTTGATATATATGGAGTTATATTAGTCCTCTTGTGACTATTTGAGGAAATGTGTGAATGAATGGTAGTACCGTGTAGCACCATTTGTCGGGTTGGAAGAGACCCGGATTTGGGGGCGTCACATACATCATTAAATCAAAAGTCTCACAGGTTACCTAACCTTTAACATAAATTATGACGCCCCCAAAATAGGTCCACACGACCCATTCTGAGTCGCCAGATATCACATTACAGAAAACAAATACAAACTTTATTTATACAACTGTTGAACTGTCGTGCAGACTACAACAACATATAAGCTTTGAGTTTTAATAAAAATATATGTAACTCTCATTGTGCAACGACCACAACACCTTACAATGGTACTTTACATAAAAGTACAGTCAATAACTATTTTAGAAATTAAAATCTTAGGAAAATGCTCAAGGAAACCTTCATACATGGGAGGCCATGCATCTAAGTTATGATAGATATCATATTACTCGAGAATTATCCTTGGTTGACCCAATAGACCCCAAAGAAAAATGAGAAGATTACTATCATATTCTTTCCTATGGTGAGTTTTCTCTTGACATATAATTATCTCCATTGTCTCCAAGTGAGAATTTTATTTCAACCAAACTCCAAGATTATATAGGTGGTGCTCATAGATATAATCAGCAAGTGCATGTGCATAACCCTGTCTTATGATAACACGAGGTCGTCTGTCATTAGACATCTTGTATGACAGTGGCAAAATGCCCCTCCAAAGTTGGGTTCACCTCACCCTATTCGGTTCACCAAAATCAACGGTTAAAATGAGGTATAAAATACGACACAATTATCTATAATTCTCAAAAAAATTATTTCAATACTGTTTTAGTGGGAAACCTCAATAGCTATAGACCATCGTTCTATTCCCCTATTGCCCCCGCTCGACCCAGCTACACTCCTATTACCTGGATGTAATTATGAAGAAAAAGGATGAGCACAACTAGCCCAGTAAAGAATATCATGACTAAAGATAATTAAATTATCAATAGCATTCATCAGTAATAAATCAGATATTTAGAACATATGGTAGATGATAAAACTTTTCAACCATAGTAGCAGCGGAACGAGCAATCCATTAGAAGAGTCAAATAGACCATAAAGTCTATTATCTTCTTTATGTTAAAAGTCCATCAACCATGTTTTATCCATATAACATCAATCAACAGTTCCTGTCCACAATTATTCATAATCATAATTGTGATTCTAAATTCCTCTTCACACTTAGGACGAAGATAATTTTCATCACCTGTCTTTACCTGAAACATCAAAGATCATGGTTATACCAAATCACAGTTCCTGTTCATAATCATAGTAATAAATTCATCTTTTCACTACATGCCAAAGATATTCATTAACAGTTCATCTTTGCACTACAGGGCAAAGACATGAAATTGTATTTTTAGAAGAGTCAAGTAAAGCATGATATCTACTATGTTCTATGAATTAAAAGTTTATTATAACCATTTTATCACTGAGACTCAGCTTAATAAATAATCCACATCATCGAATCATCCTTGCACTACGGGTAAGGATATTAGTATCACGACCACGAATTATACATGCACTACGGGCAAAGGATATTCGTGTTTTCACCAATGGTCATGATTATACCAAATAATCCTTGGTCATAATCATACCAACAACTGTCTATCAATGCACTATGGGCCAATGAGAACTTTTACAACATCATTTGTAATATTACAGGTCATGATTATACCGAATGATTCCTGGTCATAATTATACCAATGAACAGTCCATCTATGCACTACGGGCCAAAGATGACTTTCATAACAATATAAACATTAGAATAATGACAATGATATAAGAATTCAATTAAATGAAAGCAAAGGATAAATTTTAAAGATTCATAATTTAATTTATCCAGAATTCAATAAAGTCCAAATTGTCAACATGATACTGCTTTGTGGAGTAAAATTCAAGAATAATATTTTATCCAAAATGATTTGAACCAAAAAGAAATCAAATTTTGTCATGAATAGTATCCTGAGTGAATAGTACCTCGTGAATAGTACCCCGTGAATAGACTCTGGCATGAAAAGTTTAAAACTTATCAAGAATGCTCAAAATAATATTTTCATAAAAAGATACTGGATGAAACGCAAATATCAAGGAATTTCTAATCATTTCAGGAATTATAGAAGCAATACTTACCATAGTAAGTTTAAATTTAGGAATCTGAAATGAACAATATACGAAACTGCAAATGGATTTTCAACTGTCATGCAGTAGTCCGCTTAGACAGATCATTTCCATAATTTAATAACAAATGAATATGAAAGGTTATTCACCAGGCATGCGGTAGTCTGCGTAGACAGGTTATTCCCACAGAATAATAAAGAATCCAATAACAAAAGGATTTCACCATGCATGCGGTAGTCTGCGTAAACAGGTTATTCCAATAGAATAATAAAGAATGGAATAACAACCCTTATGAGTATTAAAAGAAATAACTCTCTTCATGAATACGAAAGAAATAGCACCCCTTACGAATACAACAAATAATATCCCTTACCTTAGTAGGAGATTGGATACTGCAATAGTGTAGTAGTAAAATACTCTTTTTCTTTTTTTTCTCTACGATTCTCTTTCTATAGAATTCTCTTGTGAGTCGTAATGAATTGGTGAGAATGAAAGAAGAAATAAGCTTCTATTTATAGAAGATTTCTAGCTTAGCCCTTGCAATGGGAAGAGGCAAGTGGCTTGACGACTAGTGATGTGAAAATAAAAGTGGTTTAACGTCTGTAATGTGAAACAGCAAATGGTTCGACGCCTGTAATGTGAAACGACAAGTTGTTCGACGCCTATAATATGAAACAATAAGTGGTTCGACGCCTGTAATATGAAACGATAAGTGGTTTGATGCCTGTAATGTAAAACAATAAGTGGTTCAACACCTGTAATGTGAAACAACTAGTGGTTCGACGTCTGGTAAAGGCAAGTACTATTGGCGAAAGTGACTCTTAGATGATGACATATGGGCCCCATAGAATAAACCAAATTTACAACAAAGGTCTCATAACAGACTTCTTATTTATATCAAAGATTGAATAAATATTTATTACAAATCATTTTATCCTCAATCAACACATTTTTTTTATCTTTCAACAATTATTCATCATTAATGTTATAACTCACAATATTGACAACCAGATCATTCCTAGGAAAGAGGGGTCTTTCTGATAAGGACTTCTCCTTATTGGCGCACAATTAGGTGAACAAACCCATTTCCTCGACAGAACTTTCTAGACATCGTCAATAATATAAATAATAATATGAATAATTTTATCATCTCAATTATTGATTTAATAATATAAAATATTATGCAGATGATAGTGTGGCAATAATTGAATCAATAACGTAAAATACTATGCAGCAATTACTGTAGCAATAATTGAGTATAACTGAGTGACTTCTTACGTAAGCATCAATAATCAATACTGTGTGCTACTATGAAACCACGCGTATTACTGTACTTTTATCACCAAGTATTTCAATAGTTAATGGTAAAACTTTCGCCGTTATTTTTATAAAAAGATAATTTTGTCATTTTCTAACTCCGACAATAATTCTGTTGTGGGGTCCACCAATGATTGTATCATCGTACGAATATTCCCCGATAAAAAGAATATTCCCCAACCAAACAAATATTCCCTGACCAAACGAATATTTTATAACAACTTATTTTACGTTGTAAAATTTTAACATATCACCCTTAACTTAATTCTTTTATCAATTTAACCATTTACTAAATAAAATAATAATTATTAGAAAATTGAATACTTTCATTTTATAAAATTTAGGGTTTTACAATCTCCCCTCCTTATGAAATTTTTCCCTCGAAATTTACGTACCTGGTAGTTCGAAGAGATGAGAATACCTTGCTTTCTTTTTAGATTGTACATTCCCGGTTATTTCCTATGTATCATGATTTTCCCATTGCTCATCTCCTGTATTTCATATATCATTCTAGAATACATCTTCAAAACAAAGGTTAATTGACTCGTCGCAATTTGTCAACTTAGATAAGAAAATTAAGCTTAGGTAGGACACACACTAGCGAAGAATATTAGTCGTCTCTCCCCTCCTAGTTCAAATCTCGGATCTCCGCCAGAGACCATATCCCTAAGCTCTGATACCATTTGTGACGCCCCCAAAATAGGTCCACATGGCCCATTCTGAGTCGCCAGATATCACATTACAGAAAACAAATACAAACTTTATTTATACAACTGTTGAACTGTCGTGCAGACTACAACAACATATAAGCTTTGAGTTTTAATAAAAATATATGTAACTCTCATTGTGCCTCGACCACAACACCTTACAATGGTACTTTACATAAAAGTACAGTCAATAACTGTTTTAGAAATTAAAATCTTAGGAAAATGCTCAAGAAAACCTTCATACATGGGAGGCCATGCATCTAAGTTATGATAGATATCATATGACTCGGGAATTATCTTTGGTTGACCCAATAGACCCCAAAGAAAAATGTGAAGATTACTATCATGTTCTTTCTAATGGTGAGTCTTCTCTTGAAATATAATTATCTACATTGTCTCCAAGTGAGAATTATATTTCAACCAAACTCCAAGATTATATAGGTGGTTCTCATAGATATAATCAGGAAGTGCATGTGCACAACCCTGTCTTATGATAACACGAGATCGTCTGTCATTAGACATCTTGTATGACAGTGGCAAAACGCCCTTCCAAAGTTGGGTTCACCTCACCCTATTCGGTTCACCAAAATCAACGGTTAAAATAAGGTATAAAATATGACACAATTATCTATAATTCTCAATAAAATTATTTCTATACTATTTTAGTGCGAAACCTCAACAGCTATAGACCATCGTTTTATTCCCCTGTTGCCCCCGCTCGACCCAGCTACACTTCTATTACCTAAAAGGAATTGTGAAGCAAAAGGGTGAGCATAACTAGCCAAGTATAGAATATCATGACTAAAGATAATTAAATTATCAACAGCATTCGTCAGTAATAAATCAGAGATTTAGAACATATGGTAGATGATAAAACTTTTCAACGAACAATCCAGTAGAAGAGTCAAATAGACCATAAAGTCTATTATCTTCTCTATGTTAAAAGTCCACCAACCATTATTTATTCCGGTAACGTCAATCAACAGTTCTGGTCCCCAATTATTCATAATCATAATTGTGATTTTAAATTCCTCTTCGTGTGACGCCCCCAAATCCATGTAACATCGATTATAGGACATGGTGCTCACGCTACAACATACATCATAATCTATCTAAGCAACTCTAACAATAATAATAATATTAAATGTTACATACTTATTCAAAATAAAGTCCCAAGTCTTTATAACCTTTAAAAAACTGCAACTTAAACTTAGCGTTTATCGCTACAATACATCATATGCGGAAATATACTTATTACAGAAATAACTCACATCATTTCATCTTAGACTTTCCCTTGTCCTTGCCCGAGCCCTCAACGTTATCAGCCTTAACTGAAATGTTTAAGCAAGAATGAGCGCAAATTGCCCAGCAAGTATATAAAGTAGTTTGAGAACATACATCAGAAGTAAAAGAATTAGTATGAATATTTCTCAACAGTTGAAATAAATATCAGGAGATAAACTGGAATATCAAGATAAGAGTTCTCAAATAGCATACTAAGGGGTGTTAAATACCCTGAACATTACTTTGTTTCATCGAAAACCATCAGACGGTTTAACAATCAAATAGATTGTAAACAGTCTCTGCAAGTACTCTAGGTGATCAGCCTATCATACCCTATAATATATAACCAAATCAAATGGTCAGATCGCATTCTTGAAAGTAGTTCATAAATAATTTAGAACTTTAAGGCATAAACAACTAAATTAATAATTGAGTAATCATCAATAGAACTTGCACTATATATAAGTTTGTACGAGTTATAACTTGCAACATACGAGACTTGTACACAATGATAAATTGTACAAGTTAAGGAAACTTACATTCATTGCAATAAAGTGAATAAAGTTAGGAAACTTGCCTGATACGTCTTCTACAATTACTGTTATCTACTAGCCCTTTATGTAACCTATTCACATGTGTCACATTAAGCAATTTGGTTCTCGAACACCACTTTGAAGTTTAATGGTTCCCTTTTATTTTAATAAAACGATAAAACTAACACGTATTCAAATACAATTTAATTACATAAAATGTTGCTACATATAGGCCACGTGGTTAAATAAAAGAAAAAGGAAAACATAAATTTGTGACATTTTCGGACTAAAACTCTACCATAAATCTGCATAAAATATGCTTAAGGGTCTCAAGTCAAAAAATATCATTTTCCATAATTATGACATCACATATATAATTAAATCATTTATCCATATAACATCATTTATATGAAAAATACCAAATCAGTTTCAAAAATAATTCTTTTCTTGGGATTTTGTAGAATATAATCTTGTGACTGAACATATATTTTTTCCGTAAATTTTTAAATCCATCTACTATTTTTAAATAGTCCATAATAGCCAAATATTCTCAAATTTTTCATAAATGGAGATTAGCTCCAAATATTTTCAAATAGTGTCCTTAGCCGTAAAATCCATAATTCTCAAACCGTATGGCCAAAAATTCTCAAGTTTTTACAGGACCTTCATATCTACTTATATTAATACTCCAAATCTTTCCAGAATTTTTATAGTACAAAACAGTGGACGAAAATGCCCCCGAGATAGACTGATCCAAACAGTCCCAAGAAAGACATCAATTTTTTGTTTCTTGCAGCCACTTTTGCGATTTTATTCCCACTAATCTACAGATGATATGACCATGATACTTAGACATAATAAACTTCATACATCAAGGTATTTTACAAAAATATAATATTCATGAAACTAGCATGCTAAGACCACAAACCAACTACATAGAAAAATGTGCCAACACTGGTTCTATACTTAGAAAAAATCAGGAAATTCTAGATTTTCTGCAGATTTTGTTATGAACAGGTTTGCTTACAATTTTCATAACTTGCTCATTATAACTCCAATTCTAACAAAATTTGAGCCAAATTTGACTGCATATTACATACTATTTTATAAAATTATTACATACATAATCGAGTCATATAAACCACGAATCCAAGGCTCCGAAAAACCAAAAAATCACATATTACACTTTTTAACCAACTTTGATAAAAATCATGATTTTGATTCTTGCATGCATGGATTCGATTCCTACCGTCTAGATCCCATCTACTAACATATATGAACATATTACAACAAAAAAAACTCACTAAATTACCATGATTTGAATAAATTAGCAACTAAGAGGCATTTTCTAGCTATTACCCTTAAAAACATATAAAGGTTCATGAGTTGCTTACTTGATTAATTTCTTCTTGTTTAGCTTCTTAAAATCTCCCTCACTTACTTGTTTAGACTCCCCAAAACTCTAGAATTCGCCACCCTCTCAAGCTCTTTCCTCTCTCACTCTCAACTTTACTTACGGTAGGATTTTTTTTACAAAAAGGAAGAAAACTTAGATAGAGAGTATATGTAGAACATGATAACAAATTAATTTTCCAGCCATTTCATCTCTAATATAATTATAGGTAATAAGTATATTGTAGAAATTCAATTTAATATGGGGTGGGGGTTAGAGAAAAGAAAGGTCTTGGATTGTAAAGAGTTGTAACTCCCTCCCCCATCGTTACCTTATAATACTAATGCTCCATCCCTTGTCCCAATTTGGTTGTCACATGGGCCCCACGATTGCTGCACTTTTCTATTAAAATAATACTAAAATCAATTTAATCGATTAATACATTATTTTGACCATTTTACCCTCCGTAACCAAACGTTTCGATATTAATATCGATTCTTACTAATTTGACATTTTGGACGTCATGGGACTATCCGTTTCGTCAAAATCATCCCCAAAATTTGTGGTTGACTTTTTCCTAGAAAAAAGTCAACCAGTTGACTTTGACCAAAAAGTCAACTGTGACACTTTTTTGTGATTATAGTCTATCCTGACTAATTTCGACATTCCGGACTCGAATATGCATTCCACGTCTCTAAATTCTGCTCCGAACTCCATCTCATGATTTAATATCATCCCACATAATAAATAAAATAATTCCCTACTTAATCACTTTAAATAGTTAAATAAAACTAAACCAACCATTTAAATACATCTCATCACATATCTTGAAATAACACATATATGTACAACACATATACATCTAATAAATGAAATCGCCCAAAAGTTTTATATAAAATCGCTTATTGATAATTCTTAAATTACATAGAAAATCTTGGATATTACATTCACTCTCCCTTATAAGGATTCTGTCCCCGGAATCATTACACATCAAACAAAAAGATTAGGGTAATTTTTCATCATTTTCTCCTCGAGTTCCCACGTAGCCTCATCGGCGTGGTTCCTCCATACGACCTTAATAGAAGGTATTATCTTATTTCTTAACACTTGTTCTTTTCTATCGATTATCTGCAATGGGACCTCTTCATAGGTTAAGTCCTTTTCAAACTGAATAGGTTCATACTCTATGACATACTTGTAATCCTGCTTATAGGGTCGTAAGACTGAAATGTAGAACATGTTGTGTATGTTTTCTAACTCCAGAGGTAAAGCTATTTCATAAGCTACCTCACCCACTCGCCTCAACACTTCGAAGGGTCCTATGAATCTCGGACTAAGTTTTCCATTCTTCCCAAATCTCATTTTCCCTTTCCAAGGCGACACTTTCAAAAATACATAAGTGATGACGTCGAAGTCTCATTGTTGCCAATGTTAATCTGTATATTTCTTTTGTCGATCCTGAGCCGTCACTAGCCTAGCTCGTATTGTTTTGATCACGTCTGCAGTTTGTTGCACTAATTCTTGCCCTATCAATTGTCGTTCTACCACTTCATCCCAACACAATTGTATTCTACATTTCCTTCCATATAAAGCTTCACAAGGTGGCATACCGATGCTCGCGTGATAACTATTGTTGTACACAAATTTCACCAACAGTAGGTGGTCATCCCAGCTCCCTTTGAAATCCATAACACATGCTCTCAGTATGTCCTGTAACGTTTGAATAGTTCTCTCGCTCTGCTCATCTATTTGAGGATGATACGTCGTGCTCAACCTCAGTTGTGTTCCCATGCGTTCTTGAAAACTTCTCCAAAAATTTGTCAGAACCGCGGATCGCGATCTGACACAATTGATACAGGTACTCCGTGCCTGAAATAATCTCTTTGATGTAATGATTTACCAACTGATCCAAGATATATATGATCTTGATTTGCAAGAAATGCACTGACTTGGTCTATCGATCAACGATCACCCATATTGCATCGTAAACCTTTTGCGTAGTTGTAAGTCCTACCACGAAGTCCATCGTGACACCACTACAAAACAGTAAATAGACAACGCAGAAAAAACGTTGTGGTTAAGGGTGTTGTCTATTTGACACCCTTACACAACGTTTTTAAAACGTTGTAGTTAAGCACCATACACAACGTTTTTTAGGAAAAAAACGTTGTAGATTTATTTTTTAAAAATTAGCAGATGCTTAAAAACGTTGCAGAATATATGATTCCACAACGTTTTTTGGATAAAAACGTTGTTGTTTAGTATATCAGACAACGTTTAGACACATTTACACAACGTTTTAAAAATGTTGTAGATTAAAAAAAAGAAAAAAAAATAGTGGTTCACCTATATTACCAATACACCTGTAATATAATATGCTAATGTCATGATATATAGCTAAAATTACAAAGAATATTAATACCATACAAAACGTTTACATCCCAATAATTCTTTGTAATGCCAATTACAAAGAATATTAATACCATACAATACGTTTACATGACATGAAAACATATTAAGATAGGCATTCTTGTCAGCGTTCCACAACCAAACAGTCGAATCCTCTGAGCCAGCCAAGACCAAATGTCCTCTTGGATGCCACCTGACCCACTGAGCAGTCTCATAGTTCATACATCATCTTTGTTAATAAAGAACATGATAATACAAAGGAATAAAGAGTTTTCACCTCAATTCCACCTCCACGACCTTCAAGTGTGCACTTCAGATTTCCGGCTGACACGTCCCACACTTGGATAAGTCCGTCGAGGCTTCCGGATGCGAGAAGCTGCCCATCAGTACTGAAGGCTCAACCAAACACCAGTCCTAATATTAATTAAAAAAAATCAGTTAACAGTGATAATCTTTCCAAGGAAGTAAACATTTTTAATATTATCATCACCAAGCAATGAAGATACCTGATTTTGCAATGAAGATACCTGATTTAGCTCAGTTCAGGATAAACAAAGAAACACAAAAATTGAAGCTTTTACATTTACATTATTTTCTAGAATCTGACTATTTAAAGCATACTATACTACCCAAAAAAAATCCAGTAAACAACTACAAAAAGTCAATTTCGGGTTCTTATCAAGGTTGAAGTGCAAGGCATTGATAATATTGATCATATCTATTTGTTAAGATGATCTGAATTTTTCACCTGTAGCTCCTGCAAATCCAGCAAGCAAGAGTAAGAGCCACAGGAGAACCAGGCCAAATTAAACTAATTAAAATATCCATAACATTTGCTGCTCCATTCAAGTTGATATCATCCATCATCTCGGATGGTGAGGTGCTCAGATGTGCTATATTCTATCATCTTGGAAGGCAAACCAGCTAGAATTCATAAACAAACTATTGTAGCATAGGAAATAAACACATTGGATATTTCAATAAAATTAGATACAAAGAAGTCAAAGAACAGATAACATGACTGGTTTTTATAGCCTTGGGAGCTCAAAGAAGTCAAAATATGGATCATATGAACATTAACTTAAGATGAAAGAGCTTCAATAAATAATATATCAAAACAGATACTCTTAAAGCGAATTATACAGCAAAGTACAGCTGGAAATATATATACAAATAATTTGACATTTATATATTTGTAGCTTATCACCTGGTTAACAATGTCTTTGAGTCTAACATTGGTATTTTAAAGGTCAAAATCTAATAATAGGTTCAAAATTAGAAGATTAGGAAAGTAGATTAACCTTAGTGTCAATCTCATCCATCAAAGGAACTTGCGTGTCCAATTCCTGCAATGTTGTGTAGTATTGTAAATTAAAAAAATTTGCTAATAAAAAGTAATAGATAATAAAGCATAAGGCATCAAACTTCATTAATATCATGGGCAATGTTTTTCAGTGTGTCCAAACCTTCTGCTATCCTTTCCAAACCTTCGTCCTGTGTTAACAAAGTAACAGTAAAAGTAAGTAATATTAAAAATACACTACTACAAAACAGTAAATAGACATCAGGTACAAGCAAAGAAGAATTATATTACAGCACTCCAGTTACATATACTACGTGCAAGTGTGAAATGAAACAAGGCCTTCCTGATGACTATGGCACAACATATAATTGAAGGTGTACCCTTGATAAACACTCAAAGGAGATTAAAACACAGAGGAAACTCGGAAAGATTGCATTACCATTTGGGAGTGGGTCAGAAGAACTTCCCACCAATGGTCTGAAGTATTTTTCCACCCTTCAAACTTTATATTGTTGACTTTGTTATTGTCAATTTGAAGCCTGTAGGCAGGTACATACTCGCTCACCCAAGTACTAAATTCAGGACCACCAATTTTATCCAATTTAGAAAATGCTGATAATGTCCACCAGTTGTACTTTAATTTCATTCCCATGAGCTTATTATTTCCCTTTTCTGAGTTGAACTTTTCTAGCAAACTTTTTGCATTCCCTACAAGCTCATCTTCAAGTAACTTATATATAATAACGGATGAATCTTTTGATAAAAACCTTTTAGGCTTCTGAAAGAAACTGGAGAGATTATCTGATCTGCCTAAGGAGTTATCTTGGAAATGGCTTTCAGTGTTTTCAAGAGCTGATAGGCAAATAACTTCTGTTAGGACAGAAATGAGTTGTTCATCTGATGAGCTGAGTTTGAATGATGCAGGGACCTACTGATAGGAAAGGAATAAGAGAACTCAATCCATCAGTACCACGTGGCACCTGCAGGACAAACATATTGAATATGGTATTACAATAGAGGAGAGCATTTGTTGGTAAATAAGTACAAACCAGAAACAGAGAGTATGCCCAACCTCTCTTGGTTTTTCAAGGTTTTCCATATTTCTCTCCATTCCAGGTCTGAACAATACCACTTCAAAATTCCAAATCTGTTGCAGAACAACTTGCCTAAATGCCATGGCCAGTACGTTTTTAGATGAAGTGCTAGAGAAAATATCATCAGTAATAATACTTTTGAGCTTTTTAGCCTTCTCTTTAACTTTCCTAACTGGTAAAAACTGTCACAACAACACACTTAAACAATTATTTGAATGAGATACAAGAAAATACCTATCAGGGGAGAAAAGGTAGAAGAAAAGAAGTTTGCTTAAGCAAAATAGTTGATTTTATCAAAATAAAACTAAAGGGTAAGGAAGGTAGATCCATACATTAATAATACTCCAAAAAGAAAATCTTGACATAGTTTAATACCATAAAATCACCAGATGTAATGTAACTGATTCAGGTTATATCTATTTTTATGTATATAATAAGTTAAAGAATACAATTAAATGACCATCTTTCTCCTAGGTTCTCAGAACTAATAATAATAAGAATTATAAGATTCTCAGATTAATTAGAAGTGTATTGTGACTGTTTTCTCATGTACATAATGCATCCCTAACTAACCCAATTAGCCAATGATGCTTAAACCTCGATCAAAACTTTATTCCACAACTTTAGTTTATTAACATGACTTCGTTTTATCAGCAACAAAACATAACACAAATTTAATTATATTCGAAAAATTCAAATTCCCATTCTGATACTGTACTTTCATTTTCTTAGCAATCAAGTAAACTGAAAATTCATAATGATTTATATAGGCAATTTTTTAAGCTCGGAGAAAACATCAAGCGGACCAAACTTAGCAATAGCTGCTATTGCCAAGCAAAGTACAGCCATTTCAGCACTTTAGGAATAGTACAATACTTAATTAGAGCATTTTCCCAGGAAATAGTAAATATTTCTCGAATTAACATTTCTACTCAAGAAAATGAACTAACCAGTCTGGTTGAGACTGTGCTATGATCGTCGAAAAGGCCAGGGAAGAGAGTTTCTACGACCATAGCCGGCATGCCAGACTCAATATGCTCTTTGTCGGCTTCACCGCCATCAGCTGCAGCCGCCGTGAGAGCCTGCTCAAAGTCTACAGCTCCAACTAACGTGAGCCGAGCCAAGTCGTTCTCGTACGTTCTCACTCCAGGAAGAGCCTTGTCATCGGCCCCGTCGAAGTCGGCGACGACTTGGAGGATGTCTTGTTCGGTCGTCGGAATAGGCGGCTTCGAAAGCGAACAAGAGACGACAAGGAGGATAATTCTACGAGTCTGGAGGGATATTTTGCGGAATAAATTTAGGTTTCTTATGGGGAGATAAGAGCGACGAGGGGGAAAGAGAGGAGTATGAAGAGGGATGATGGCTCCTCCTCGGCGGGGGAGGAGGCCGGAGTATCGGTGCTGGCAGAAGGAGATGAGGGAGAATCGCAGAGAGAGCGTCAGCCATAGTAAAAACCCTAGAATTTTGTGTCTGACCGAATCCGACCAGACCATACCAGTAGTCAAAGGCATTTTCTGATCTTCTCTAACTCGAATTGAACTCCGACTGAAACATCGTATGCGCCTCCTCAGCTGATGGCCATAGTGGTAGCTGAAGTTTGGATCGTAGGAGAGTAGGAGAGAAAGTACAGAGATAGAACAAACTAGATTTGCTTTAATTTTAAATTTTCAATTCCGTGTCTTTTTTTTTCAGCTCCGTGTTTTTCTTCATAGATAACGTTTTTAAAAAAACGTTATCTAATTAAAACAAAAAAATGCCCTTTTAAATAGATAACGTTTTTGCATATATATCTACAACGTTTTTTAAAAAAACGTTGTAGAAAAAAATACCACAACGTTTTTATAAAAAACGTTGTCTATTAAGTGTTGTCTATTAGGTACTTTGTACTGGTGTGATATGCTCCCACTTCCATTCTAGAATTTCTAAAGGTTGAAGTAACTTGCTCGGATTCTGATGTTCTGCCTTAACTCGCTGGCATGTTAGACACTTGCTGACGCACTCTATGACTTCTCTTTTTATATTGGGCCACCAATAATATTGGCAGAGATCCTGATACATCTTTGTTCTTCCCGGGTGGATTGAGTAACTTGAGCGATGGGCTTCCTACAAGATTTCTTCCTTTAATTCAGACACCGCTGACACCCAAATTCTCTTCTCAAATCTCAATAGTCCATCACCTCCTATACTGAATTTAAGCTCTTCTCCATCTGAAATTCTTTTCCTCACCTTCACACATTCTTCATCGCTGCCTTGTGCTTCCTTGATTTTGTCCAATAGAGTCGGATGAGCCTCCATTATGAAGAATTTCCCCTCTGGCTCCCTCGAACTTTTTATCTCGAGTTCCAATCTATCCATCTCCTTAATTAACTCCTCTTGAGCTGTTAGCATTGCCAATCTATCACTGCCCTTTCTTCTTAGCGCATCTTCTACGACGTTAGTTTTCCCCAGATGATACAAGATGTTACAATCGTAATCCTTTATAAGTTCCAACCATCTTCTCTGTCTCATATTCAACTCCTTCTGCGTGAAGATAATTCAGACTTTTATGGTCCGTGTATATTTTACACCTTACACCGTACAAATAGTGCCTCCATATCTTTAGGGCAAATACTACCGCCAATAATTCCAGGTCATGGGTAGGATGTCCCTTCTCGTAATCCTTCAATTGACGTGATACGTACGCAATAACTTTACCATGTTACATAAGCACACAGCCAAGTCCTATGTGTGACGCATCACTAAAAATCACGAAGTTACCTGTATCATCGGGTAAAGACAACACTGGTACTTCACTCAGTCTTTTCTTGAGTTCCTTAAAACTCTTTTCTCACTTCTCTGTCCAGACAAATTTTACCGACTTCTTTGCTAAATTCATCAACGTTCCCGCTATCTTTGAAAAATCTTGGATAAATCGTCTATAATAGCCTGCCAGTCCTAAGAAACATCTTACTTCAGTCAGTGACTTTGGTTGTTCCCAATTCTAAATCGCTTCCACCTTTGTTGGGTCCATAGAAATTCCATCCTTGTCGATCACGTGACCCATAAATTGAACTTTCTCCAACCAGAATTCACACTTCGAGAATTTTGCGTATAACTTATCCTTCCTCAACGCCCAAAATACTAACATTAAATGTTCAGCATGATCTTCCTGAGTCTTGGAATAGATCAGGATATCATCTAAGAAAACAACTACAAATTTATCTAAATATTGCTTGAACACCCGATTCATCATGTCCATAAATGTTGCTGTAATATCCTAGATTTTTCCATGTAATTAAACAATTTCAATAAAAAAACTTATGTGAAATTCTTATGTGACAATTATTTTTAGATGAATTATTTATTTTATTATATGTTATGTGATAAGATGCATATTAATGGTTGTTACGGTTAGGCCAATTATTTAAATTGGTTAAGGATGGAATTAATTCTAATTAATTTCGTGGGATGACTTACAAATATGAGTTTGAGTTTGGAGCGGAATTTAGAGACGCGGTCTGCGTATTTGAGTCCGAAACGTCGAAAATAGGCAGGATAGACTGTAACCACGAAAATGTGTCACAAAAATGAGACATGCCTCATAATATTTTTATATATCCATCATTCTCTTTTACAATGCTCTTATTTATAGATATATAGACTTGGAAGTTTCATGACGTAAAACATCACATACAGTCAAATCTATTTTCTTGGAACTTTATTAGATATAATATTATCTTAAATTTAGCCCAAACACACTTTGGAGAGACGAATTGTCAACTACGAATTTTGAAGTTGTGTTTGACGAAACGGAGAGTTCCATGATGTTCGGGACGTCGACTTTAGTAGGAATCGATATAAGTATTGACACGTTTGACTACGGAGGGTAAAATGGTCAAAATGACTTGTTAATTGATTAAATGATTAAAATAATGTTTTTATTTACATGAAGTTCAGTTGCTGGGAGTTCTTGTGACAATCTATATGGGACAAGGGAGGGAGTATACGTACTATAAGGATTATTGAGGGAGGGGGTTACTCTTGTGTTATTAAACAAAAACCTTTCATTTTCTTAACTCCTACTCATAATTAGCCTAATGAATTGTAAGAGTAATGATATCTGATCATGGGGGAGTTGTAATGGGCTGGAGATTTCAGTTTCATTACACTATATATGAGGTATATACATTCCATCTGAGCCTCTTCTTCCTTTCACAACAACTTTCTAACTAGAGAGCAAAAATAAAGAAAAGAGAAGAAAATATTGAGAGTAATAGATGTTGTTGTGATTTCTGGAGATTTTGGAGAGTCTAAGCAAGAAAGGAGTGAGTCACTAACAGATTAAATCAAGAGGAATTCGTCAAAGAGGTAAACTATGAACCCATTCTCTATGTTCTTCCAAAACTATGAGAGAATATGCATAGGAGACCTTTATAAATGGTTTGTTTTGGAGTATGTGATGTTGTGTAATTGTGGTCTGATTGTTATGGTGTAATAAGAACATAAGTTCTGGACAAATCATGCCATGTATGCTTTAAAAATCCAAAGAGTTATACCATGCATGCTAAGTGTTTGATATTATGCCTCTTAGTTGCTAATTTGATCAAAACATGAAAAGTTAGATAAATGAATTGTTGTAACATGTATATATATGTTATTAGAAGTGGTCTGGATAATAGGAATCAAACCCATGCATGCTAGAATCAAAATCATGATTTTCTCAAAAGTTGGGTTAAACTAGTTTGCATGATTTTTTTTAGGATTTTTGGTCACTCAAAATCATGTCTTAGATAATCCATTTGGTGCATGTAATAATTTTGTAAAATATTTTGTAGCATGAGGTATAACATGTCCAAATTTCGTTCGAATCGAAGCTATTTTGAGTGAGATATGAAAATCGTAAGCAATCATGTTAGAAACCGAAAAGAAAAAAATAACTGTGAACTACTGACCCTAAAGACAAAATTCGGTACTAGCTACAGTTTCTAGAAAGTTATGGGCTTTTGGGTTATTATAGTACACTGAATAAGCTTTCCATAGACTCCGGAACGGACTAATTCCGACTTCGGAGCAAGGAGTTATGACTTTTCAAAGTAGTTGTGTCAAATCTGTCCAACAAATTCGGTGCAGTCCTCTTGCACGGATTTTCTGGAATTTTGTGCTTGGAATTTGAAGTTGGTCCATGAACGAAAGTTGTGGCCCCAGAAGTTAGCTTCGCGTGGGCGCAAGAATCGATCAAAAATGTTTTACAACGAGTTATTTATGCCTGTTTTAGCGAGATATGGTAAAGCTGAAAATAGTAGTCAGTGAAAATCGTAGAGTAAAAATCGTAGAGTCTCTGAAAATCGTAGAGTCTCTGAAAATCGTAGAGTAAAAATCGTAGAGTCTCTGAAAATCGTAGAGTCTCTAAAAATCGTAGAGTCAGTGAAAATCGTAGAGTAAAAATCGTAGAGTCTCTGAAAATCGTAGAGTCTCTGAAAATCGTAGAGTTAGTGAAAATCGTAGAGTAAAAATCGTAGTCTCTGAAAATCGTAGAGTCAGTGAAAATCGTAGAGTAAAAATTGTACAGTCAATGAAAATCGTAGAGCCATTGAAAATAGTAGAGTAAACTTTAAAAATCATAGAGTCAGTGAAAATCGTATAGTAAACTCTGAAAATTATAGAGTAAAGTTTATATTATAACTACTATGCGTTGCTAATAGTTGATGTGCATGATTATACAATTGTGTAGGGCACGTGAAGTGTAGATAGCTGTAAGCTGTTAATCTATTATTGGTAAACAACGAGCAAGGCAAGTTTCATAACCCTAATTTCTTTTGGGTATTTATTAAATCCTTACTAATATTATTGCAGTAAGGGTAAGATTTGGACTTGTGTTAGTTATTTATTCGTGCAAGTTCCTAAACTTGAACATCTAATTATGGTGCAAGTTTCCTAACTCAACTTGAGTTGTTAATTCAAAGCATGTTAGTGGTTAATTATTGTTGATTATACCACGTCAATAATTTATTGATTCGCACATTGGGCATGTTGTATATGTTCATCAGGTATGAATGGTTGATCACCTTCATTACCATAGGTTTCAGTTAAACTTGTTCATGTTAATTGTTGACATCCAATATTATTGGTTCAGTCATTCAATCGTTGAAACTTGATTCATGTTATTTCATAATTATTATATTGTTGAAAACTTGAAAGCTTATTCATTCTTTTCAATCATGATATATATCTTCATTGTATGTAAAACTTGCTGGGCAAATTTGTTGCTCACCCTTGCTATATCATGATAAAATTTTCAGATTAAGGAGAAAGCTTGAATAAGGTCAGAAGCAAAGTCAAAGTGCAAGATTAATTTATGTTGCAGTTAAGTCTATAAATTTTCTATGGAAAATAACATTGTAAACCTTTTTAATATTGAAGGTATGTATTAAGTTAAGGTTGTAGACCTTGGGAATGATGTGTAAAAGTTTAATGTATAAACAATGTATGTTTATATCTTCCGCAAACAGTTATAGAATTAGCGAATCGGATCCGCGGTGATTTGGAACCCGGATAAATATTATTATTCCTTATTGTTAAGGTTTACTTAGTTAGATGATGGTGTATGTTGTATCGTGAGCACCAAGTTCTGTAATCGATGTTACACGGATTTGGGGGTGTCACAAGTTGGTATCAGAGCTGTAGGTTATAAACCTTAGGTAGGTGTACCTTAGGCTATAACCGCGAAGATGATAAGTAATAAACTCGAATAGAGTTTAATCGATAAGAGATGAATTTTTGGAAATTCATTATTAAAGTAAAGAGATAGATAAAGAAGATTCAAAGAAGAATCTTGAAGAGCTATAAGGATAAGAATCCGGAGTTACATGACTCTAGTAATAGAGATGAAAGGTGATACTAAATAGACGGTGTCTATAAGATGAAAAGTGTAAATAAAATCATGATATAATATGATTAAAGAGAAGAATAAGAAGATCGTAAAATAAAACGATCGTAAGCATAAGGAGAAATGATTACAAAAAATAAGATCACCATGTGATCAGATTAAATCATTGAATGACATATGATTTGTTAAATGATTGGAATGATATAGCTTTATGCTATAAAGAGAAGGTACTATGAAATGGTACAATGTAAACTCAGAAAAGAGTGGTAAATGTTAAGATACGGATTAAAGAAAATCCGTATTAAGAAAAGAGAAAGTTAAGAGTATGTGGGTTTTCAATTGAGGACTCAGATCAGTAGCTGAGTTGTATGATTCCTTGTATGGGCGGGGAATTTGTACTTGGTTTTAGAATCACTTAGCTTCCTGGTTGATAGAGTGGTTAGGTTGACAAATTCTTTGTATGGGCGGGGAATTGTCCGCTTAGCTTCCTATATTGATTAGTGGCGAGTTTGGTTTAATAACCACTTAGTTTCTGACATTGATAATCATTGGAACCTAATGTCACGCTATTTGCTATATGCATGTTGAGAAGGTGATTCTTTTCTCATGTGTATAACGAATAGGTAGAGGATATAAGGTTAAGTTGCGAGTTCTTAAAACCCATACTTATGGTAGGTTCGTGACTCATAGTTATATGTTATGTTTTTGAACCCCTCAGCGAATGGACGCCTATGGTCTGACTAGGATATGTTCTTAAACTCATATGATTATGGCAAGTTCCTGAACTCATAACGTGTGGTAATTTTGACGAACTGGGTATAGATAAGTGTAAATGGAGTACTGAGGATGATAAGAATAGATAGACCTATTAAGCAATGGATCATTATAGAAAGTGGAGTTGATGGTGGAAGCATAGGCACTCTAAATCTACTAGCTATGCTAGACTTTCGAAATTTATTGACTTCGTGCTGATGTTTACACTTCTATTTTCTTGAAAAACATTGGATCAAATGATGGAACCAATGAGTTTTAACAACAATACTGTTATTCATATGTCTATGCTAATTGCTTCGGCTAGACAAAAATGATTTGTAATATATCAAAATGTATTTTATATCATTAATGCATCATGTAACCTGGTGTAAAGATGATAAAAACGATGGAGTCATCAATGCGGTATTACCTAGTGTTGGATGTGATCTAAGGATTGTCAGCCCACTATGGTATGATGTAGTATGACAAAGTCACAAAATGACAAAATCCTCAAACGGACTGTAAATATAGTGCGGTATCATGACGTCATAAAAAGATTTTTGAGATTTCTTTAAGATATGAGAATATATATATATATATATATATATATATATATATATATATATATATATATATATATACGTGTATATGTACATTTCGATTGATGTTCGAATTGTTGTAGAAGTCTATGCTATTTGATTCAGCTAGACGAATATTGAAAGATGTTCATGAAATTCAAGTATTTCTTAAGAAGTTATGCCAAACCAAATTATTTTGGTGCGGATTCAGATGTTGAAAAGCTGAGGTGAACAACCCTGTAAAAAGGGGACATGTTATCAGAGACAATGGTTCCGAAAGTAACGCATATAGTCGTTACGATGTTAAGATGTAATACGTTGTGCACGACGTAGGGGTACGATAGGTTGATCACCTAGAGTACTTGCAGAGAGTGTTTTCAGTCTGTGTGATTGCTAAACATTCTGTTAAAGATGGTTTATGGTGGTGATGCACTGTTAAACCTAGAGAAGAGTTCAAGGTCTGTATAGTCTTATGACTGTTAAAGGTTCAAGTTGAGATACTTGATAACCTAGGGACGTAGTTCAAGGTTTTATGACCCCTCAGCATGATTTGGAAACTTTTAAATTTCTGTTATTCATATCGCTTCCCAATTATTGAGCAATTGAGGAAGATTATTGTTATTCTGAAAGGTGAAAGTGGAAAGGATGAGACAATTAAGCAAAGCATAATAATTTCAATAAAGAAATGAAATTTCAGAAAGAAGAGAAAAGTGAAACTCTTAAAAGAGGATGAGGTGAGGAATATGATGATCTTAGAAAGATCCGTAGAGAAAGAATTTGGTTGCAGAACCTAATGAATAAATAGATATTAAAATAAAATCTATTTTGATAAATGGAATGAATGAAAATTAGTAAGTCAAAAAAAAATTTCGAGGACGAAATTCTTAGAAGAAGGGGTGAATGTAATGTCCCAAGAGTTTGAGAATATAGTATATGATAATGATCCTTAGGGAAAGATAATGAACGGGTCAAAGAATATGTAATACTCAAATATAATTGAGTCTAAGTAAATGTTATAAAATAAAACGTACAAAAATTTATTATCAAGAATGGTGGGAGTAGGAAATATAAAACCTATATTAAGTTAATGTGTTGAAGTTATTCAACGAAGAGATTTGATGAAAACCTGGGTAAGGTAGGGTTTCGGTGATTCTGAGGACGGAATCCTTATAAGGGAGGGTGAATCTAATATCCTAGATTTTTCCATGTAATTAAACAATTTCAATAAACAAACTTATGTGAAATTCTTATGTGACAATTATTTTTAGATGAATTATTTATTTTATTATATGTTATGTGATAAGATGCATATTAATGGTTGTTACGGTTAGGCCAATTATTTAAATTGGTTAAGGATGGAATTAATTCTAATTAATTTCGTGGGATGACTTACAAATATGAGTTTGAGTTTGGAGCGGAATTTAGAGACGCGGTCTGCGTATTTGAGTCCGAAACGTCGAAAATAGGCAGGATAGACTGTAACCACGAAAATGTGTCACAAAAATGAGACATACCTCATAATATTTTTATATATTCATCATTCTCTTTTACAATGCTCTTATTTATAGATATATAGACTTGGAAGTTTCATGACGTAAAACATCACATACAGTCAAATCTATTTTCTTGGAACTTTATTAGATATAATATTATCTTAAATTTAGCCCAAACACACTTTGGAGAGACGAATTGTTAACTACGAATTTTGAAGTTGTGTTTGACGAAACGGAGAGTTCCATGATGTCCGGGACGTCGACTTTAGTAGGAATCGATATAAGTATTGACACGTTTGACTACGGAGGGTAAAATGGTCAAAATGACTTGTTAATTGATTAAATGATTAAAATAATGTTTTTATTTACATGAAGTTCAGTTGCTGGGAGTTCTTGTGACAATCTATATGGGACAAGGGAGGGAGTATACGTACTATAAGGATTATTGAGGGAGGGGGTTACTCTTGTGTTATTAAACAAAAACCTTTCATTTTCTTAACTCCTACTCATAATTAGCCTAATGAATTGTAAGAGTAATGATATCTAATCATGGGGGAGTTGTAATGGGCTGGAGATTTCAGTTTCATTACACTATATATGAGGTATATACATTCCATCTGAGCCTCTTCTTCCTTTCACAACAACTTTCTAACTAGAGAGCAAAAATAAAGAAAAGAGAAGAAAATATTGAGAGTAATAGATGTTGTTGTGATTTCTGGAGATTTTGGAGAGTCTAAGCAAGAAAGGAGTGAGTCACTAACAGATTAAATCAAGAGGAATTCGTCAAAGAGGTAAACTATGAACCCATTCTCTATGTTCTTCCAAAACTATGAGAGAATATGCATAGGAGACCTTTATAAATGGTTTGTTTTGGAGTATGTGATGTTGTGTAATTGCGGTCTGATTGTTATGGTGTAATAAGAACATAAGTTCTGGACAAATCATGCCATGTATGCTTTAAAAATCCAAAGAGTTATGCCATGCATGCTAAGTGTTTGATATTATGCCTCTTAGTTGCTAATTTGATCAAAACATGAAAAGTTAGATAAATGAATTGTTGTAACATGTATATATATGTTATTAGAAGTGGTCTGGATAATAGGAATCAAACCCATGCATGCTAGAATCAAAATCATGATTTTCTCAAAAGTTGGGTTAAACTAGTTTGCATGATTTTTTTTAGGATTTTTGGTCACTCAAAATCATGTCTTAGATAATCCATTTGGTGCATGTAATAATTTTGTAAAATATTTTGTAGCATAAGGTATAACATGTCCAAATTTCGTTCGAATCGAAGCTATTTTGAGTGAGATATGAAAATCGTAAGCAATCATGTTAGAAACCGAAAAGAAAAAAATAACTGTGAACTGCTGACCCTAAAGACAAAATTCGGTACTAGCTACAGTTTCTAGAAAGTTATGGGCTTTTGGGTTATTATAGTACACTGAATAAGCTTTCCATAAACTCCGGAACGGACTAATTCCGACTTCGGAGCAAGGAGTTATGACTTTTCAAAGTAGTTGTGTCAAATCTGTCCAACAAATTCGGTGCAGTCCTCTTGCACGGATTTTCTGGAATTTTGTGCTTGGAATTTGAAGTTGGTCCATGAACGAAAGTTGTGGCCCCAGAAGTTAGCTTCGCGTGGGCGCAAGAATCGATCAAAAATGTTTTACAACGAGTTAGTTATGCCTGTTTTAGCGAGATATGGTAAAGCTGAAAATAGTAGTCAGTGAAAATCGTAGTCTCTGAAAATCGTAGAGTCTCTGAAAATCGTAGAGTAAAAATCGTAGAGTCTCTGAAAATCGTAGAGTCTCTAAAAATCGTAGAGTCAGTGAAAATCGTAGAGTAAAAATCGTAGAGTCTCTGAAAATCGTAGAGTCTCTGAAAATCGTAGAGTTAGTGAAAATCGTAGAGTAAAAATCGTAGTCTCTGAAAATCGTAGAGTCAGTGAAAATCGTAGAGTAAAAATTGTACAGTCAATGAAAATCGTAGAGCCATTGAAAATAGTAGAGTAAACTCTAAAAATCATAGAGTCAGTGAAAATCGTATAGTAAACTCTGAAAATTATAGAGTAAAGTTTATATTATAACTACTATGCGTTGCTAATAGTTGATGTGCATGATTATACAATTGTGTAGGGCACGTGAAGTGTAGATAGCTGTAAGCTGTTAATCTATTATTGGTAAACAACGAGCAAGGCAAGTTTCATAACCCTAATTTCTTTTGGGTATTTATTAAATCCTTACTAATATTATTGCAGTAAGGGTAAGATTTGGACTTGTGTTAGTTATTTATTCGTGCAAGTTCCTAAACTTGAACATCTAATTATGGTGCAAGTTTCCTAACTCAACTTGAGTTGTTAATTCAAAGCATGTTAGTGGTTAATTATTGTTGATTATACCACGTCAATAATTTATTGATTCGCACATTGGGCATGTTGTATATGTTCATCAGGTATGAATGGCTGATCACCTTCATTACCATAGGTTTCAGTTAAACTTGTTCATGTTAATTGTTGACATCCAATATTGTTCAGTCATTCAATCGTTGAAACTTGATTCATGTTATTTCATAATTATTATATTGTTGAAAACTTGAAAGCTTATTCATTCTTTTCAATCATGATATATATCTTCATTGTATGTAAAACTTGCTGGGCAAATTTGTTGCTCACCCTTGCTATATCATGATAAAATTTTCAGATTAAGGAGAAAGCTTGAATAAGGTCAGAAGCAAAGTCAAAGTGCAAGATTAATTTATGTTGCAGTTAAGTCTATAAATTTTCTATGGAAAATAACATTGTAAACCTTTTTAATATTGAAGGTATGTATTAAGTTAAGGTTATAGACCTTGGGAATGATGTGTAAAAGTTTAATGTATAAACAATGTATGTTTATATCTTCCGCAAACAGTTATAGAATTAGCGAATCGGATCCGCGGTGATTTGGAACCCGGATAAATATTATTATTCCTTATTGTTAAGGTTTACTTAGTTAGATGATGGTGTATGTTGTATCGTGAGCACCAAGTTCTGTAATCGATGTTACACGGATTTGGGGGCGTCACAGTTGCTGGCGCATTTGTTAACCCGAACGACATCACCACGAACTCGTAGTGACCATAACGAGTCCTGAACGCTGTCTTAGGTACATCCTTCTTCCTCACCTTTAACTGGTGATATCCCGTCCTCAAGTCGATCTTGGAAAAATATTTTGCTCTCTTCAACTGATCAAACAGATCATCTATCCTAGGTAACGAGTACTTGTTCTTAATCGTCACCTTGTTCAACTCTCGATAGTCGATACATAGTTTCATCGATCCGTCCTTCTTTTTCGCAAATAAAATCGGTGCTCCCCAAGGAGACACACTCGGTTGAATATACTTCCTATCCAATGACTCCTGCAACTGTACCATCAGCTACTTCATTTCTACTGGTGCCATTCTGTAAGGGGCTTTCGAAATTGGTGTCATTCCCGGTACCAAATATATAATGAATTCAACCTCCCGATCCGACGAAAGTCTTGGAAATTCCTCCGAAAATACATCCAGAAATTCTTTCACTACTGGTATCTGTCCCATCTCTATCCCTGCTTTCTGTGTATCGATGATATGGGCCAAATATCTTACGCATCCCTTTCTTAGTAACTTCCTTTCTTGCATCATCATCAGAAAACATGAGTGTCTCAACGACCTACTTCCATAGAACGCTACCTTGGACTGGTCTGGAGTCCTAAGGTTTATACACTTCTTCTGGAAATCTATCATCGCTCCATGGTTAAATAACCAATCCATTCCTAGAATCACATCAAATTCTCCTAATTGAATTAGAATTAAATCCACAAGTAACTTATATCCCCTGATGTCTACAACACAATTTCTATAGACATGGCTAATAGGAATCATTTCCTTATTAGTAACTTCTATATTCATAGGATATTCTAATTCTTCCAGGGGTAAATTTAACCGTTGGGAGAATTCATACGATACGAAGGAACAAGTAGCACCCGAATTAAATAATATATAAGCAGATATATCATTGATTGGAATGATACCTGAAACCACATCCCTAGATGCGATCGCATCCTGAACCGTCATATTGAAAGTCCTTATTGTTGGTCGATTCAGAGTTGGTGGTCCATTAATTGTGAGATTCCCATCGTTTGGTCCCATTCCTCCATTTCCTCCTATTGTGTTCTTCTTTGGACAATTCCTTGCCTGATGATCCAATGCTCCACATTTGAAGCATCCATTTCTCTTTGGTGCACAGCAATTGGGAGAGATGTGCCCCCTCCTACCCACAATTGAAATAGACATTCTTCCCTTTTAGACATGCCCCCGAGTGATTCCTCTCACACTCCTTGCATGCCTCAGTTCTCTTCTTTGCTTCCCCTGGTTTTTCCCCCAGAGTTTCTCGAATTGAAATTATTATTGCTACTGTTGTTATTGCTCCACTTCTTCTTGTTTGTACCACTACTGCTGCTACCTTCCCCATGATTCCCTCCTTCATTCTTCTTCTTTTTTTCCTTGTTAAATTTCATCAGGGCCTCACTTATGCCCTCAGCGATTATAGATTTTTCCAAGAGAGTCACGAAGCTATTCATCTGTAACACCGAGAGTCTGCTATATAGCCATGGTTTGAGACCCTGCTCAAACCTCCTCATTTTTCTCTCCTTGGTGTGGACCTAGTGAGGCGCAAACCTCGCCAGCTCGTTGAATTTTGCGGCATATTGAGGGACCGTCATGTCTTCTTACTTCAACTCTAGGAATTGCATCTCCATGCGACTCTGCATACTAACCGAAAAATAGTTCTCAAATTTTTTTTTATTAAACCCTTCCCAAGGTATCACACCTTCTCCAGCTCTGGTTTGGTTTGCCTCCCACCAGAAGTTGACTTCACCCTTCAGCATATAAGTGACAAAGATTATTTTTTGATCATCACCTACTCGGGCGATAGCGAACGCTTTTTCGATTTCCTTGACCCAAGTTTGAGCTTCGATGGGTTCAGTGGTTCCCTTGAACTCAGGGGGGGCCCGCGTTCTTGATGTCCTTAAAGTGTGCCACTTGAGCCACTGGAGGGTTATTGGCATTCGGGGTTCGATTCTGAAGTGCCCCCACTAACATGTCTACAAACTGCTGTATAGGGTTCGGTGGATCCCCAACATTACCGCCTGACCCCTCGGTTGTTTGACGACGTCTTCCTCTAGCCATCTATCTGTTTAAATGAACTTAACTTTATTATCTTATAACTTACACTATAGAATATATCATTCTTAAGAAGAGAACTTAATCATCACATCACATACTTAAATGAAAGCATATTTATTTATAAACATAACACCCAAGGTATATCATCGTCTTATGGCATTAAGCCATTTACATCACTTAAACCAAAGTACTTGGTAAAAACCAAAACCAAGTTTTATTTCATAGCTAAGAGTTCTAAACGCTCATAGTAAAAGTTCCTCACAAATAAACTAAAGACCCCGCCTAATGGCGTCTTCATGCTCCTCATCCGTTATCTCCAGTTCCAGCCCTCGGCTTATAACATGTCTAGACCGGTGCTCCTCACTTAGAAAGTAATGCACCCTATGTTGGAACCTTCCATGTGCTGACTTAAACGCATACTTCACCTTGTCTATCTTAACCATCTCATCTTTCACCTCTTCTTCTAACTCTCCAGTTAGCTTCTCGGCCCGAACACAATCTCTCCTCTCATCTCCCCATAATGTAGTAAAAATCTGCTTGTCAGTTTGGAGACTCTGTATCCTCGACTCTAACCCATTAATGGTATGTCCCAAGTGGGTCCTAATAGCTTCTTTCTCATCCTCTAGCCTATCCGCCTTCTAGTTTGATGCCCGCAACTTGTCATCCAGATCCCCGTTCCTAATTATCAGGTGGTGCACCAATGCCTCAAGCAATGTTGCAGCTTGGTGCTCCCCCTGATACAGCTCCTCCAACTCATGGACCTCATCGTCCAACTCCGTAATCCTATCCATCAACTCATCCAACAAAGTATCCTCAGGTGCTTCTTCAAAGTCCTCCCCGGGCTCCACTTCCTCTTCAGGATACTCCTCTGGGTCCAAGTCAGCTGCTGCCTCAGCTATAGGCTCAGTAACAGCTGTCACCAACTGCTCACTCACAACATGGATATCTCAAACCTCCACTTCTGCTGACATCCTTTAAACAAGAGAAAATAACTCGGTTAGTATTTTAAAGTAGATGTTTTTGTTTTTAGGAAAAAAATAGATTTAACACAACCCCTAGAACTCTACGTGAGTTCATCTCCTTATTTTCTCCACTAACTTCCCTAAAGTTATAGTCTAAGGTTCCCCACCTAAGGTTTATAACATATTGCTTTGATACCAACCTGTTACGCCCCTAAATCCGTGTAACATCGATTACAGGACATGGTGCTCACGCTACAACATACATCATCATATATCTAAGCAACTCTAACAATAATAATAATAATATTAACTATTACATACTTATTCAAAATAAAGTCCCATGTCTTTACAACCTTTAAAAAACTGCAACTTAAACTTAGCGTTTATCGCTACAATACATCATATGCGAAAATATACCTATTACAGAAATAACTCTCATCATTTCATCTTAGACTTTCCCTTGTCCTTGCCCGAGCCCTCAGAATTATCAGCCTTAACAGAAAGGTTTAAGCAAGAATGAGCACAAATTGCTCAGCAAGTATATAAAGTAGTTTGAGAACATACATCAGAAGTAAAAAGTTTAAACACATAAGCGTAAATGGGACTATATGTCCGACATCAGTTACCCCGTTATCCGGGTTGTTCATCTTAGTTTCATGCGAGACCGCCCCAAAGAAATTTGGATTGGTAGACTTAAATAGCTACAATGAATTTGGAAAAGTTCAAATAATACAACATTTCCCATCTATAATATCTAACCGAATAAAATGGTCAGATCGCATTCTTGAAAATAGTTCATAAATAATTAAGAACTTTAAGGCATAAACATCTGAATTAATAATTGAGTAATCATCAATAGAACTTGCACTATATATAAGTTTGTATGAGTTATAACTTAAAATATACGAGACTTATACACAATGATAAATTGTACAAGTTAAGGGAACTTACTTTCACTGCAATAAAGTGAATAAAGTTAGGAAACTTGCCTGATAAGTCTTCTACAATTACTGTTATTTACTAGCCCATCACGTAACATATTCACATGTGTCACATTAAGCAATTTGGTTCTCGAACACCACTTTGAAGTGTAATGGTTCCCTTTTATTTTAATAAAACGATAAAACTCACATGTATTCAAATACAATTCAATTACATAACATGTTGCTACGTATAGGCCACGTGGTTAAATAAAAGAAACTCGGAAACATAAATTTATGACATTTTTCGAACCAATACTCTACCAAAAAATCTGCATAAAATATGCTTAAGGGTCTCAAGTCGGAAAATCTCATTTTCCACAATTATGACATCACATATATAATTAAATTTATTTATCCATATAACATCATTTATATGAAAAAATACCAAATTAGTCTCAAAAATATTTGTTGTCTAAGATTTTGTAGAATATAATCCCACATTGAACATATATTTTTCCCTAAATTTTTTAAATCCATCTACTATTTTTAAATAGTCCATAATAGCCAAATATTCTCAAATTTTTCATAAATCGAGATTAGCTCCAAAAATTCTGAAATTTTCAAGGTTCACTCCTATTATATACATGTACTTCTAGTAAAATTTCATAATTTTTGGACTTATACACAGAGAGTTATTCGGGTATCTTTTCAAATAGTGTCCTTAGCCGTAAAATCAATAACTCTCAAACCGTATGGCCAAAAATTCTCAAATTTTTAAAGGACCTTCATATCTTCTTATATTAATACTCCAAAATTTTCTAGAATTTTTATAGTTCAAAATAGTGGACGAAAATGCCCGCGAGACAAACTGATCCAAATAGTCCCGAGAAAGACATGAAATTTTTGTTTCTTGCAGCCACTTTTGCGATTTTATTCCCACTAATCTACAGATGATATGGCCATGATACTTGGACACAATAAACTTCATACATCAAGGTATTTCACAAAAATATAACATTCATGAAACTAGAATGCTAAGACCAAAAACCAATTGCATAGAAAAACATGCCAGCACTGGTTCTATACTTTAAAAAAATCTGAAAATTCCAGATTTTCTGCAGATTTTGTTATGAACATGGCTGCTTACGATTTTCATAACTTCTTCATTATATCTCTGATTCTAACGAAATTTGGGCCAGATTAGACTTCATACTACATACTATTTTATAAAATTATTACATACTCTAATCGAGTCATATAAACCACGAATCCAAGGGCCCGAAAAACCCAAAAATCATATATTACACTTTTTAACCAATTTTGACAAGAATCATGATTTTGATTCTACCATGCATGGATTCGATTCCTACAGTCCAGATCTCATCTACTAACATATATGAACATATTACAACAAACAAACTCACTAAATTACCATGATTTGAATAAATTAGCAATTAAGAGGCATTTTCTAGCTATTTCCCTTGAAAACATATAAAGGTTCATGAGTTGCTTACATGATGAATTTCTTCTTATTTAGCTTCTGAAAATCCTCCTCACTTGCTTGTTTAGACTCCCCAAAACTCTAGAATTCGGCACCCTCTCAAGCTCATTCCTCTCTCTCTCAACTTTACTTACGGTAGGATTTTTTTTACAAATATGAAGAAAACTTGGATAGAGAGTATATGTAGAACATGATAACCAATAGATTTTCCAACCATTTCATCTCCAATATAAATATATGTAATAAGTATATTGTATAAATTCAATTTAATATGGGGTGGGGGTTAGAGAAAAGAAAGGTCTTGGATTGTAAAGAGTTGTAACTCCCTCCCCCCATCATTACCTTATAATACTAATGCTCCCTCTCTTATCCCAATTTGGTTGTCACGTGGGCCCCACAGCTTCTTCACTTTTCTATTAAAATAATACTAAAATTAATTTAATCGATTAATACATTATTTTGACCATTTTACCCTCTGTAACCAAATATTTTGATACTAATATCGATTCTTACTAATTCGACGTTTCGGACGTCATGGGACTATCCGTTTCATTAAAATCATCCCCGAAATTTGTGGTTGACTTTTTCCTCAAAAAAGTCAACCGGTTGACTTTGACCAAAAAGTCAACCGTTACACTTTTTGTGATTATAGTCTATCCTGACTAATTTCGACGTTCCGGACTCGAATATGCATTCCGCGTCTCTAAATTTTGCTCTGAACTTCAGCTCATGATTTAATATCATCCAACATAATAAATAAAATAATTCCCTACTTAATCAATTTAAATAGTTAAATAAAACTAAATCAACCATTTAAATACATCTCATCACATATCTTGAAATAACACATTTATGTACAACACATATACATCTAATAAATGAAATCACCCAAAAGTTTCATATAAAATCGTTTATTGATAATTCTTAAATTACATAGAAAATCCTTGATATTACACTTCGCACCTAAGACGAAGATAATTTTCATCACCTGTCTTTACCTGAAACATCAAAGATTATGGTTATACCAAATCACAGTTCTTGTTCATAATCATACTAATAAATTCATCTTTGCACTACGAGCCAAAGATATTCATTAACAGTTCAACTTTGCACTACAGGCCAAAGACATGCAATTGTATTTTTAGAAGAGTCAAGTAAAGCATGATATCTACTATCTTCTATGAATTAAAAGTTTATTATCAACATTTTATCACTGAGACTCAGCTTAGTAAATAATACACATCATAGAATCATCCTTGCACTACGGCTAAGGATATTAGTATCACAACCACGAGTTATCCATGCACTACGGGCCAAGGATATTCGTGTTTTCACCAATGGTCATAATTATACCAAATAATCCCTGGTCATAATCATACCAACAACTGTCCATAAATGCACTACATGCCAATGAGGACTTTTACCACACCATTTGTAACATTACAAGTCATGATTATACCGAATGATTCCTGGTCATAATTATACCAATCAACAGTCCATCTATGCACTACGGGCCAAAGATAACTTTCATAACAATATAAACATGAAGATGATG
The DNA here is from genome assembly GCA_020205505.1 of Panax japonicus. Lineage (NCBI taxonomy): Eukaryota > Viridiplantae > Streptophyta > Magnoliopsida > Apiales > Araliaceae > Panax > Panax japonicus. Next base: position 24,066 of record JAINUV010000288.1, on the reverse strand, counting down.
ACAATGATATAAGAATTCAATTAAATGAAAACAAAGGATAAATTTTAAAGATTCATAATATAATTTATCCAGAATTCAATAAAGTCCAAGTTGTCAACATGATACTGCGTTGAGGAGTAAAATTCAAGAATAATATTATATCAAAAATGATTTGGAACGAAAAGAAATCAATTTTTGTCATGAATAGTATCCCGGGTGAATATTACCCAAGTAAATAGTACCCCGTGAATAGTACTTCAAGAATAGTACCCCGTGAATAGTACTCTGGCATGAAAAAGTTAAAACTTATCAAGAATGCTCAGAAAAATATTTTCATAAAAAGATACTGGATGAAGCGCAAATATCAAGGACTTTATGATCATTTCAAGAATTATAGAAGCAATACTTACCATAGTAAGTTTAAGTTTAGGAATCTGAAATGAACAATATACGAAACTGTAAATGGAATTTCAACTTTCATACGATAGTCTGCGTAGACAGATCATTTCCATAATTTAATAACAAATTAATAAGAAGGGTTATTCACCAGGCATGCAGTATTCCGCGTAGACATGTTATTCCCATAGAATAATAAAGAATGGAATAACAAAAGGATTTCACCATGCATGCGGTAGTCCGCGTAGACAGGTTATTCCAATAGAATAATAAAGAATGGAATAACAACCCTTACGAGTATTGAAAGAAATAACTCTCTTCATGAATACGAAAGAAATAATACCCCTTACGAATACAACAAATAATATCCCTTACCTTAGTAGGAGATTGGATACTGCAATAGTGTAGTAGCAAAATACTCTTCTTCTTTTTTTCTCTCTGATTCTCTCTCTATAGAATTCTCTTATGAGTCGTAGTGAATTGGTGAGAATGAAAGAAGAAATAAGTGGTGAAAAGAAAAGTGGTTTGACGCTTGTAATGTGAAACAACAAGTGGTTCGGTGCCTGTAATGGGAAACGATAAGTGGTTCAACGCCTGTAATATGAAACAACAACTGGTTCGACACATGTAATGCAAAGCAATAAGTGGTTCGACACCTATAATGTGAAACAATAAGTAGTTCGATACCTGTAATGTGAAACAAAAAGTGGTTCGACGTCTGGTAAAGGCAAGTACTATTGGCGAAAGTGACTCTTAGATGATGACATATGGGCCCCATAGAATAAACCAAATTTATAACAAACGTCTCATAACAGACTTCTTATTTATCTCAAAGATTGGATAAATATTTATTACAAATCATTTTATCCTCAATCAACATATTTTTTTAATCTTTCAACAATTATTCATCATTAATATTATAACTCACAATATTGACAGCCAGATCATTCCAAGGAAAAATGGGGCTTTCCAATAAGGACTTCTCTTTATTGGCGCGCAATTAGTTGACCAAACCCCTTTCCTCGACAGAACTTTCTAGACATCGTCAATAATATAAATAATAATATTAATAACTTTATCGTCTCAATTATTGATTTAATAATATAAAATTCTGTGCAGATGATACTGTGACAATAATTGAATCAATAACGTAAAATACTATACAGCAATTACTGTAGCAATAATTGAGTATAACTGAGTGACTTCTTACGTAAGCATCAATAATCAATACCATGTGCTACTATACAACCACGAGTATTATTGTAATTTTATCACCGGGTACTTCAACAGTTAACTGTAAAACTTTCGTCGTTATTTTTATGAAAAGATAATTTTGTCGTTTTCTAACTCCGACAATAATTCTATGATGGGGTCCACCAATGATTGTGTCGTATGTATAATTATGTAAAATTTTTACATATCACCCTTAACTTAATACTTTTATCAATTTAACCATTTACTAAATAAAATAATAATTATAGGAAAATTGAATACATTCATTTCATAAAATTCAGAGTCTTACATAAATCAAGTGCGGAAATAAAATAATTGCATCACATCATTAAATATAAAGACTATCGTCATGACATTAGATAAGTTACAAGTCTTCATCACTTGTTCATTTTCCCTTTTCCCTTGCTAGTGGTAGGTTCATTGGCCTTCTCAACCTTAGCTGTAATAAGTATATATATGCAAGAGTGAGCAAAACAAATGCTCGTTGGAAATAGCAGTGAATAACAATAGTATAATAAATGCCAATGAATAAGCTCATCAAAGTTAATAATACTACGTCAATGATAATCAAAAATTGGTATCAACATACAAAATATAATTGAGGGTCACAAGACCACGAACTATGTCCACGGTTACAAGTAATCTTTCAACTTTAACCTAAACAGTAATATTGTATGGACTCCCCGTACTTAGGGTGATCAGCCCTTTGTACCATGTATTGTGCACAAACATCTAAACGCATTGCATACATAACTCCCCTATAATACGGTTGTTCTTCTCAGTTTTAGAGTACAAGTCCGCACCAAAGAAAGTTTTATTTGGATAAGCTTCAATGGTAATTTAAAGTTTCACGATTATCAACTAAAGGATTAGTTGAATCAACAAGACTTAACATCACTACGAGTGATCAATAATAATTTAATGTAAAATGATTAAGATGTATAGGTGAACCAACTATACATTAAAATCATGCTTAGAAATAACTAAAAAGCATAAGCATTGAATGAAACAATAAACCTTGCTTGAACAATATTAAGCTAAGGATATGATCTTGTCAAATAAGAAATTGAATTACTAAACATGCTTTAACTGATAACAAGATGGAAACAAAGCTTGCTCAACATGATATTAACTTGTGCAAAGTAAATGAAATATGAAGGCTCGGTATTAGAGATTAGAGTTCAAGAAGTTGCATTCACTATAAAAGATTGGAACTAAAGAAACTTGCTTAATTATAAACAAGTTAGAATAAATCAACAATGATTAAAATTCAATACTTGCTCGAATAAAGTTAGGGTTAAAGCTTGCTCAAGTAAAATTTAAGGATAAAAGAACTTGTTCAATTAAAATTTAACGGAACTTCCCTCGTGCGTAAGCCATAAATTATAAATCACGTTCACCTACACACATTATTGGAATCACAATATCTATTAGATATACTAACATACACTTACCAAAATAGAACTCACTTTTAGTTAAACTTGTTACTTTAGTACAAGTTTTACTTTACACCATATGCATTTCAGAAATCTCAAGTGTTAACATCACAACACTTATTCACTATTCATTGTGTACCTTAAATCATAACGTATCTCTTTCATAACTTACTAATCATTTTACAACTTTGGAATTACTAATCAAATGATACAATTCTGTTTTAATCTCTTCATTACATGTTAATTACATTAAAATCTCATTATACTAAGTTACAATAGGTTTTCAAGCTTTTCATAAGCAACAGGCATCACTACCTCTGATTAGGGTATGGCGCAGCTGCGCCATACTTAAGCCTGTGACCGGCGTACCTGCGCTACAGCGCACATGCGCCATTTTTGGCCTTGACACCAACGCAGCAGCTATGACAACCGAGATTTTGTAATTTAATTTTAATATTTATTGGATTGAATAAATATTTTTCGATGAATTAATTATTAGATTAAATAATTAACTAATAAAATTGTGGTAGATTAATTTAATTATATGTGTTATATTTATTAAATTAATGTGGAGAATTTTTTATTATTCGAAGTATGTAATTATGTGAGCTTATTGTAATAAAAGAAATATTTAATAAGCCTAATAGTATTTTAATTGATTTAATAGTTATTTAGAGATTTAATAATTTGACATTATTAATAAATGAGAAATTTAATTATATGACTATGTGGATTTGAGAAATTATTATATGTTATTTAATTAAACTAAATAAGATATTGGATTTATTTTATAAAGGAGTGTGACATTATTTAAACTATATTATAAAGGTTTAATTAAATTAATTGGATATAATCCTTTAAGGCTAGCCAAACGAAGCCTTACGAGGAGTTGGGGGCAGTTAAACCACGTATGGAGTAACTGACCTCAACTCTGCGCATAAAGGGTCTGTTGCTTTGTTTTCATACTTTGCTATTAAGTGTTCAAACTGAGAGTCGGAGAATTCAGAGAGAATTCAGAGGAATTGTGGGAGAAAACTCTGTGATTGAAGTAGTATCTGAAAAAGGGATTGTTATCTTTACTCACTCTACGCTCTGGGTAATTCTCTCCAACCCAATTCTCAAATTTTTTTTAACGTCATTAAGCTTTCATGAAAATGGTTTCTAATCTCTTTGTTAAATCTCTGTAAATGGGAAATTGTGTTGTTATATGGATATATGTGATAATATGATTAGCATAACATGTTTTATTATATAGTATATAGGTTTCCATATCATCAGATTCATAATATTAATGTATGTTATGGCTTCAAAAGTTACAGAGTATAGAATATGGCCATATGGCCCTTATACGTGATTTTAATATGTCAAACATAAATTGTTTTGTAAAATTTCCACTTGTATATAATTATGCATGCTAAAATGAAAAAAACAAAATTTGAATGGATGGATTTGGTGTTATAACGAATATGTAGTGTTAAAATTTTATGATTTTCTTCAAAACCTTCAAGAACACCAAGAACAATGAAATTTGCATGTTTTAATTCTGTAATTATGTGTTTTAATTGGTTAAAATCACTCTATAAATATTGGGTAATGATTATATATGAATTCTAACATGTGGGTATGTTTAATTTGGTGAATTCAATGACCATGTAATGTTAAATTCGCCTGTTTCTGTGTTTTTCGTGAACTGGAAATTCAGAAATTGGAGTTTCGCGCCGCGACGCCAACTCCTGGCCTAAGACTCGCGCCGCAGCGCTAGATACCCAAGCCGAAGCACCACGCTGCCGCAGCGCTAAGACCTAGTATAACAGTGGCGCCGCAACGCCACTTAGCAGAATCGTCTAGAAATGAGTTTTTAAAATGTTTAAGTCTAGCAATGTGTGGGTAACTTAATCTAATGAACATAAAAACTTGTTAGACATATAATGAGGTGTTAAAATAAATTCTTAGCGTGTCAATAACACATGTACGTGAGAATTGAATGATTGAATGCATAGTTATCTTATTGTTCATGAAATGTTAATGGTGACAATGAGTGTAATAATTTGACTAAGTATAGTCATGAATTTGAGTTAGACAAAAAGAATGAACTTGTCATGACTAGTACGTTATAATTGACTGGTATTTTGAACGTAAATGATATGTAGAATTTAAATCAAGGAACGAGTTTAATTAACGTGTAATCTACGCACGAGGCAAATTTCTTAACCCTACTCGTTATCTTTATATGAGCTTATAAGTTATCTCTTTACATCAAACAAATTCTTGTTATTATTGATCAAGTCCATTTTATTATATTAAAATGTATTAATCTTTCAAAGTATGATTTTGTTATACAATAATTATTCTATTGTATACCTTTTGAGATTGCTATTCAATTTTAAACTATCAGTTACTGTTGAACTTTGTTAGACTAGTGAACCCTTAATGATTCGACTAGTCCATAGTTTATGAGCGTTCTAAATTTCAGATCCCTTGATGAATTATCCAAACCAAACTTCCTTTGGTGCGGACTCTAATGTCAAACTGAGATGAACAACCCTGTATAGGGGATTACTTATGTGTTAGCGTTAAGATATTGTGCACAGTATGGTACTAAGGACTGATCCCCCTAAGTACGAGAAGACGAGTCCATAGTCTTATGACTGTTAAAGGTTTCAAGTATAAACACTTGACAACCTAGGACATAGTTCAAGGTATTATGACCCTCAAAAGTTCTGTTGTTTCTTGTTATTCATTCCTTATTCAAAAGTTGAGTTTCCTATTTCAGAAGTTTTTGATTTATTCGCATGTTATTATTCATTTGTTATATTGTTATACTTGTGAGAAATCGTGCTCACTCTTGTGTAATAATAACATTGCAGTTAAGAACGAAAGATCAGACGAGCCTTCCATTAGTAAAGGCAAGGGCAAGATTAGCAAGTAATGAAGACTGGTTATTTATGTGTTTATGTAATGATATCCAGGATTTAGGTTATTTAAAGATTTATTATTTGTTTATGATTCCGCACAGATGTTTAAGGTTAGAGCAACCTGTGATTTTATTATTATACAATTGATGTAACCCATAAGGGGAGATTTATTTATTATTTCTATCTATTGTATGGTTTGCATTTATTTATGGGTGGATAGATAGATGATATTTGTACAGTGAACACCAAATCCCGTGAAAATGGAAGTACCGAATTTAGGGGTGTCACAGCTGCACTGGTGCACAGACAGAAACTACGCAGTCTGTTTTAAACACTTTATTTAGCCCAACTATCACAAATTTCATTCACAAAACAGTGATTTAAACACACCCAGATGCTATAGAACTCATATAAATATTGTTCCTCACATATCTACCGACTTAGAACAATTAATCAACAACTACAAGTAATTTAAATTCTTTAAATTCCATGTTTTATACCAAAAACTCCATTTTTGACATCCTTGACAAAAATTAACATTGTGATCACAATTCTGCACCAATTTAACTCATTCAAACTATGTTCTCTTCGTTTCTTACCGAATTAACATATTCAAGGCTCAATTTACATATTAGTTTATAAATTAACCACCAAATTTGGTACTTTCACAAGTCATAAGTATAAACATACACTATAAACAATTTTCTTTCTTTTTAACGTAATTAACACACTAATTCTTTCTGTAAATGCTAATTCTAACATCACAATTACACACAATCACAATTAATCAGTTGTATAACAATAATTCAAAAAAATGAATTAGCATAGACTTGAAATTCATGACGTAGAATGTAACAATCCAAGATTTTATTTATAATTTAAAATATTTATTAATTTGAATAGATATTTTATTGATGTATTTGTTGTTCGTAGATAATTGTGAATTAAATTTATTAGATAATACTCTAATTTAATGTAATAGTTAGAGAGTTGTTAAAGATAACATGAAATGTTATATTGATGTTTTAATTTAATAATTTAAAATAGTAAGTTGAGTTATTAAATAAAATTATAATGAGATTATAATTTTGTGATATTTGGATTAAGTGGAAAATTTATTTAGTATGTTGTAATTAGTTTATTTAACTAATGGTGGATATGGAGATCCAAATAAATAATATGAGATTATAAACTATAATGTAAAGGATTTATTAAAATAAATTAAAATTATTTTAACCAAACAAGGCTTAAATACATTAAGTTATTATTTTAAAAGTGTGTTTGCCAAACAAAGCCTTATGGCTTTTGAATTTTGAATTATAATAAATAATATAAATAAAATATATTTTATAACTGATGTACGTTAAGTTTTTGTAATTGATATAATTTAGTATGTGTGTTATGGCTGTATCAGTTTATTATCTTTATGTTTAAGGGTTAGTTGGTTTTATGTGAATTGGCTTATACTAAGAAAGAGAGAAAAAAGTTACAGAGAAATTTGAGAGAGTTTGAGAGAAAAGTCTGTGATTCCAAAATAATTTCTGGGTTTTAGCAAGATTGTTCAAGCAAGTGAATGTATTCTTCCAACACTTTAATATTATATACATGATGTTCTATGTTCATGAGTTTTATAGTGGCTGTGAATTAAAAAAAATAATTGTTGTTATACAATTGAATTATTGCATTTCTGAGTAATTGTGATGTTAGAATTTACACTACAAAAAATGGGGCTTCAACAACAACCAAGTTTCGTTGCTAAATGTGCCAAATTTCGTTGCTAAAGGGTTTTAGCAACGACTTTACTGTCGTTGCGTCTTTCGTTGCATAATGAGCGTTGCTAATTGTTCCGCAACGAACGTATTTTTTTCGTTGCCAAAATTAATACATTTTGCAATGAATTTGGCTTTCGTACAGAGACATCGATCCTTTAGCAACAAAATGTATTGTTGCAAAATAATTAAAATGTTGTTGCTAAAAATCTCATTTCGTTGCAAAAGCCTACTAATTGGCAATGAAATAAACTCTTTTTTTTGCAACGACCATGTATTTTTGTTGCAATTGACACCATTTTACGACATTTTTTGTTGCAGTAAATTATGAAAATTGTTGCCTAAACTTGCTTTCGTTGCGGAATATAAACTTTTTAGCAACGATTTTCGTTGCTGATTATATTATTTGGCGACAACATTATGCTGAATCAGCAACGAAAATGTTTGTTGCTGGTCATTTTTTAATAGCAACGAAAGTCATCGATTAGCAACGACATTATATGTTGTCGTTCCTTTATATGTGCAACGAAAGTAGATATAATTTGCAACGATAAAAAATATTGTCTTTTATTTTAGTATTAGCAACAATATCATCTCCGTTATTATTATGTTAATTTTTCATTGCCAAATATTATATTTTTAATGTCATTAGCAACGAAAATTTGTTGCTAAATGTATAAAAAATTGTTGATATATTAAAACTTGTTCAATGCTTTGGTAACGAATTATATTATTGCCAAATCAAAATTTGACATTTTTTTTGTGTACTTGGCTAGCTCAATGTCCCCATAGCAAATAATGGCAAAAATACAAAAAACTAAAATATTATTAACTTAATAAAATCATCCACTACATAATCATTCATTATCTTTACAATTAACGATCTAAAGCTACCACAGTTCTTCAATCAAAGTATATATCTGCATATATAGAGTACACTTCATAATTTCGTCCCTTGTCTTCCGTAAACGTAACATGAAAATTTGATACCCAATATTGTAAGGCAGGTCGTAGAAGCAGTCTTCATACACATATTTAAAAATAATAGCAAAGTCAAGAAGATAAAGCAAATAGGTCACCAGAGACACTTAGTGCCAAAACCAATACACAAAGACAAGCAGAATTCCTATGACCAGATGATGATGCAAAAACATATCAGTGTGTTAGGATCTTTTAACTTCAACAAAGCTTCTTTAACAGTTTGCTGGCAAAACTCACAGCTATCCTTCCTGAGATGCTGAGAAATTAAAACCACTTGTTCACATAGATTGACCTTTCAACAGAACTCTCCAGGTTGTACCGACGAAATCTCAAAAAAGAAAAGAGGAGCATAATAATCCACCAATGTGAGGCACTTCAAGAACAAAACAGCAGATGGAGATAACTTAAGCAATAGAATAAAATAGGTGAATCACATGATGACAGGAGAAGTCATGTGTTCCTCAAAGTTGGTCATTCTACGAACTTTGAGAACCAAACCAAAAAAAATTAAAGCAATAGAAAAAACTAAAATTAAAATTAATTTTCAGTTTTCTAATTAAGCTTTAGTACGTACCTATGATATTTCTACAAAAACATACTGCTGAGAGACCTTATGAGCCAAGAAAAGTCCAACACAGTAAGCTAACACATAATTAAGTTACATATCAATTAACACTGTGCAAGAGATAATAAGCAATGGAATGGAGGCACATACACAGAGATTATGGTTAGGTTTTAAAAACCTGCTGAATAATTTGTAAGGCCTACTTCAAGTCCATATTGAGGCAGCTCATGCGAATATGCTATTGCAAGTACTATATACAAATTTCAAATTAAAATATCTAAGAATGGAATTTCTCATGCCTAGAAATTTCTCCACACAAGCTTTCAGCATTTTTAGCATCTATAACTACATCCCAATTTATTTAAGTAGGTCCATAATGAACCGGTATAGCTTGCAACTCAACTTTAGATTAATTTGCTTACAAGCTCACTAAACTCATGAGCTCAATGATTTGAAATTGAAAATGATTTCAGGCTCAATTACGTAATTAGATAAACTTGCTTGTCTGATCACGATTAAATACAGATGTGTACATTTAATGTACTGTTCCATAATCTTAAAAAACAGAACAATTACTATTCATCTCAGAGTGTTTCATTGAGATCCAGCATGTCAGCTACCATAACAACATTGAAAGAGAAAGTTCAGGGAGTGAGCAACACTCATTAGCTTCTTACCTGTCTCCTTTATTTTATGCTTTGATTTAGTTCCGATAGCAGTAATCTTAAGATGCTCAACGGGATTATTCAGATCGACCTGCTAAAGCTTCCATCAAAACTAAAAATTGTAACCCACATCTTATCTCAATGTCAATTATATGGATCTTTTTTGCTCCGATACATTTTCTATTATTGCTTGCATTGCAGTGAATAAGCTAACTTGAGAGAAGGGTACCTATTGGTAAAATGCAAGGGTGTTCGGGCTTGGGTCCATCAATGCAAGTGACTGCATTTTTCTCAAATCCTTTAATGTCCTCCTTCCAGTTTGTTGTTCAATCCTGTGTTGAAGAGCCTCGGAGAAATAGTACACCAGTCTTTGAACATGGCTTCCTTTTTTGGAAGAGTACTCATGACAATAGTTGAGGAGCTTGCTTGCACGTTCAAACTGCTGCTCCCCTACTTTCTCAGCAGAAGCTAGAAGATTCTGGATGAGTTCAACATCTCTAGTTTCCTCATCGGAGAGACCAACGAATGAACTTGAGAATGGATAGCTAAGCATTGAGAGATCATCAAAACAGCTACAGCAGCGTAGCACAGTGCAGCCCATGGCTTATAAAAGTGAACTCTAACAAACTTATTTACAGCAACTCATCAATGTTTTCTCATTTGTTCCTTATTCAAATAAATCATATGATTAGTACCAGAACAAGAATGAGAAGAAGGAAAAGAATAACTCAAATTATAATTAAAAGTGAATTATATTAGAGGGAATGACTTCTATCCAAGAATCAGGCAAAGGTTGATGTTGTATAGTTTAGAATAAGAACATCATGTTACAGACTTCTGGTTACAATAAGAAATACATAATGATTAAATGAAGCACAATAGAAGATTATGTGGCAACAAAGAGCTTACTGTTGTTGTGCAACCATGTCAATCTGAACTTCCGGAGGAGGAAGTGCTGGTGACTCGACAAAATGAAGATTTGCATCCCTATGAGAATCCAAATAACCATCATAATTGGTATATGGGTGCACAGGTTAGCAAATGAAAAATTAAAAAATAATAGCAGTTGTTTCATACCCAGAGAGCTTCCTGGAAAGGTACAAGAATGGTTTCTCAAAATTGTAGTTGCTTTTTGCCGAAATATCATAGTACTGCAAGTTTTTCTTCCTGTGGAATGTAACCTGCTTTGTCTTAACCTGCTTGTTCTTCACATCAATCTTGTTTCCATAAAGAACAATGGGAATATTTTCACAAACCCTGTAATTACCAAAACGGACAAGTCAACTTAAGATCAAAGTGATTCACAAATAAATTGTGAAGATTAACAAAACATCATAATATAACCCAGGTGACAAAGATATTTCATAACTATATGACTAACCGACATAGATCGCGATGCTATGTAGGAACATTCTTGTAGGTTAGTCGAGCAGTAACATCAAAAATAATGATTGCACATTGCCCATGAATGCTTCATGCAAATATACGAACCTCTTTAAATATATACTGATTAAAAGAGAGTAAAAGGAAATTTCAACATGAATAAGATCTTCACCAGAGCAACAACTGACAAACTTCATACAATCACCATAAAAATAATTAGAAATCAGGAAGAATATTAGCAATTGCAATTAACCCTTAAACTACTTTAATAAAATAGAAAACTAAGAACAATTAAGGAAAATAGAAACAATTGCCAATTATGCATGCCTAAGTTCGATTGAAAAATGTTAATTCATATAACATAACCAAGCCTTGTTGTGCCATATTACCATACTTATGGCATCCTACTCTTGCAAATACAATCACTAAAAGCAGGGAAAATAACAGTAAAATAATAATTTAATTCTCAAAGATGAAATGAGTAAAATAATTTAACAAAAAAGTTCACAATTTGTCATGCTATCTCTAATATACAAGTGAAAGAAAACAATTTTCATCAATTTATAAAAGACAAGACATCCATATCAATTATTTTCAGGAAAACTAGTTTAATTACCAATTGTATTACCTCTATCAAATTAAATTAAGTTTGTTAGTAATCAATAAATTACTTTTACCAATGTTAACCACCCTTTAGAATCTTAGGTGCAACTATATTTAAGCAGTGCATTAGAATACTTTACAAATGCATTAATTTATTGATGAACATTAAAAGTCATATCCATCAATTCTCATGCTTAAGCTAAAATAGCCTCATTTAGACATTTTAACAAACACCACAAAGGCATAGCTTAAATTTCCAGATTTCATAGAGGTTTAGGCATGGTTCTAGCCAAAAAAATTCATAGAAATCCTTATTTATTACTCCATATAACATATATTCCTATCACAAAACACAGTTCCACAACCAACCAGAGCAATATATGGCAATACAAAACACCATTTACTTTGAATTTCATGAATGTAATAAGAACATATGGTTTACCTCTTGCTTGATGAAATTTCTAGGCTTGATATCGAGTAAATATCACTTCTTTTTTTGCTCTCATTAGCTTTTATTTTCCCTCCCAATAAGCTCGTGACTTCATCTCCTTAATGAATTTAATAACTTCTAACCGAAATTGAGAAAATTTTATTGTTGCAAAATGCAGACTCTCCTACATTAACCTAGAGTAAACTAAGAATAAGAGATGATAGATATACCTCAGTTCTAGAAATGCCCATTGTGATACCAATGTTAGCCAATTTCAAGGCAGACGCATCATTCACCCCATCGCCAATCATAGCAACTAATATTCCTTTAGCAGCCTATCCCAAGGATTTCACTGATTATTTCTGATGATTTCTCTCTACCACAAGGTTGCCTTAGGATGCACCAATTTGCGAAAAAGTAAAATTTTCAATTGCTATTTGAGTGGATTACAAATATAACCCAGACAGCTCAAGTTGTGGACTGGTACCACCCAATAAATTAAATCTGGACAGTCAGTTGGCATCTGAATGGGTGTATACTGAGCAACCTTATCATCAAGTACAAAATGGTTTAACGATTAAAAACTGCAGAAGTAAGAACGTCAACAAAAGTAAAAGAAACATCTAAAGAAGAATAAAGGGGCTGGGCAGAAAATTCTTGTCAGTGAGAGTAGTGTCATCTAGATATGATTCATTAAGCTTTGTTAAAAACTTGTACACTACCCCTACTTAATGAAAAGTCTACGAATATCTAACTAGAAACTGTTAACCACTGCTCAGGAAATGACAAAAAACAAACAAACAAGGGTGCCATTTTTACTAATTTTACTGAATAACCGGAAGATGAATTTTCAACAACTCACCCTGCCTGGGGATCTCTAATCTGGTGTCAACTAAGCCATTAGTATGATGGTAGATACTTACCCCCTCCCCTCTTCATCTTCTATCAGTTGTGTAATATCATTGGTGTTTATTGCTAGTTAACACATTGCAGTTGTCTTACTTTACGAGTTATGGACCTCCCCATGCGAAGCCGTCGAGCTGTAAGTGCTTCCGACAAAATCTTTAGACCATCCTCAACTCCTTCAGCTTGTTCATCTAATCCAAATGATCTATGCTCTGGAACACTTTGCAGCTCTAAGAGGAGGCCAACAGCTGCGACAGCTGTACAGGTTCTATCCCATGATGGTTGAGGACTGCCATCAAAACATTTTTATTTTATTATATATATATATATATATATATATATATATATATATATATTGAAAATTAAGATCAAGTTGAAGAGCAAGGCTAATGAAAACAACGATTGAGAAGTGATTAATATAAATTTAATTCACAATTCATTTCTCTAGTTGATTATCATGAAAATTGGGAGAAAAACTAATTCAGTTCCAAAGCAAGTGATCTTATATTTTGAACAGGAGTAAAAGAGGCAAAGCGATGAAATCCAATTTTATGAACTTATTCTTTAACTTTGCCTTTTTGTCACTCAACCATCATACTGAAGATTTTCTTTAAAAGATTAGTTAAAAAGAACAGAATATTCAAGGAAAACTTTTCCTTTTTACTCGCTAAATTTATGAACCAAAAGGACCCTCAGAGAACTGTCTTCTTGGAGTTTATGCATTGCAGATGCACCCATGCAGAGAGATATGCAAGGGATGTCCTCTCCCCAGACCAAGTTTGCTTTTTCCTGAACATAAAACAAATACTAATAGTATAATATCAAAGTGATCATAATTAGATTTTATGACATCCAGATTTATAAACTAAAATCCCCAATACTAAATCAAACACTTTACAACCACTAAACAAACAAGCAAATCAATCTAAGTTATAAAAAAATCCCCAAATTGAGAAAATCACTAACCTTTATCTCCGGAGAGATATAGAAAAACTGAGATAGAGACGACAAAAGCAACAGAGAGAATCAAAACTAGAGCGCCAATGGAGATCTTCCGGCCCTTGAACCGCCGATGATGGACAATTCGCGATTGCTTGTGCAGTGGATTTGATGCGCGAATCCCAGTGGAAACGTGATCGGAGCCGCCGTTTCGACCCAAAACCCTATCGAATCCCGATTGTTTGTACTAGGCCATTGCTGCATTGTTCGATCAGTCATTTCGGATGAAAGGAGAGAATCTGGTGGGTAAAATTTTATAGGGTTTAGGGTTTGGAGTAATGAAGAGAGTGGAAATAGGAGTAACTGGAGCGACGACATTCATAATTGAGAGAGAGGAGGGGCGGTGAGTTCTAGAACAAATGGACTCTATGCCGACCTGTGAGTGGGTTGATAATATTGTTTAATTTTTTTTTTGTTTTTGATAATAAATTAGTACTACTTGGTACTTTCTGTTTAAAAAATTAAATAACTTTATTATGTTATGTTTTAGTTTATAAAACATAATAAATTTATCTTTTATGTTTTCTCTCAAAACTGATAGTATTATAATTTAATTTTATATTATATTTAGAAAAAGATAAAAAAAAAACTAAGAATAGTTAGGGGTATATCATTACTATTCTTCTTTTTATGTTTTATTTTTGGACTTAAAAATATGTTCTTATATTATATTTTTTGTGTATTAGATAAATTCTATGCCCAAATATATATATATATATATATATATATATATATATATATATATATATATATACCCATCTTAAATCTCCACATTAAACTAATGTTATATTTTTTGTGCATTAGATAAATTTTATTACCATATATATATATACAAATCTTAAATCTCCATATTAAACTAAATATATATAAAGTAACTATGAATATTTTAATATATATATATATATATATATATCCCTAAATATTCATATAAATATGTATAAACAAATATTCATATAAATTTATCTTAATTTAAAATTTATAACCAAATTATTATTTATAAATTTATAAATATTTCATCTAAAGTTTAGATATGAATATTTTTTATAAATATTTATATGAATATTTAGAGATAATTTTATAAATATTTGTATGAATATTTGTTTATAAATATATATATTTGTATAAATATATATATATATATATATATGGTACAATGTTGTGTTGGCAGATTTTTTTTATTTATTAAAAAAATAGCTTCTTTCCTCCCAAATCAGAAATCAAAAACAAATATGCTAAAACGATTCAGTTTTTAAAGATTGCGCACAAATAGAATATACACGGCTATATATATATATATATATATATATATGGGGCCCCATTCTTGGCAATCGGTTGTCACGAGTACTATTTCAACAACCATAATCTATACTGTTGATCGCGACATTGGATGACACGGATTGAAATGGATTTTCCCCTACCGCTACAGGCTGTAGCGACATGTGAAATTACTCATTTGCCCCTCATTTGCTCAAGTGCTACACTGTCTACCATTACAAGTTATGGTGATAGTTTAGTTAACTAATAAATTAGAATGACTCAGTGGTAGCTTAATGGCCTAATAACCCATAGGTCTTAGGTTCGAAACCTAGCTGTGATATTTTTTGTGTATTACATAAATTTTATTACCATCTCTCTCTCTCTATATATATATATTCATAGTTATTTTATATATCTCTAAAATTTATAAACAAATATTTATTTATAAATTTATAAATATTTCTTCTAAATTTATAAAATTTAGATATAAATATTTTTTATAAATATTTATATGAATATTTAGAGATAAATTTATAAATATTTATTTGAATATTTGTTTATATATATATATTTAATCAAATATTTAGTCCATATATAAAATAATTATTAATTTTTTAAGTCAATTTATAAGTGTATTAAATTTTTCTTAAAATAGTAATTTTTATTTTTTTTTTAAAGAAAGAAATACATTTCATATAAAATAAAAAATAAACTCACCTAACACCTGTTCGGGTTTTTAAAATTAAGTAAATGAGAAAGAAGCTTAGAAAATTAATAAAAAAAACTAATTCCAACATAAATATTATTTTAATTTTTTAAAAATAATTCCAACATAAATATTTTAGGAAAAAAACTAAAAAATATTACTAACATTTTACCAGTCCATAAAATTAAAACAACAGATTATAACAACTTTCATTAAATTGGTTAGTAATTTATTAAAGAAAAATCAAACGCAATCTGTACATAACAAATTTTGGCTGAGAAAATACAAGTAAAAACATCATTTAGCACTACTTCTTACTAATTTAGCCATAATTTTTTGTCTTAATCATTTAGACACATTTAGAGTTTAAAAAATATTAAAACAATTAGTCTGAAATGACTTATTCGGTCAAATTCAAACTCATTCAAATGCATTCAGACGTAAATAAATATAGCCTAATACTTGCATACACTTCCCTCGAGAGCTCTTTCTAGCTTTTTAATTTATGCTCTCGATAATCACCAATTATTGATATAATAGAACAACTAGATATAAAATCTCTTCATTATATTTTATTTAAAGCAACTTAAAATTTATTTTTTAATAAATAAGTTTAATAACTAGTGCAAAATGCAACTAAATTTATAAATAATTTATTAGATAAATTTTAAATATGGCACATTTTAATGACAATATTTATAATAATAATTTGATTAATTTTAAGTGATATCATTATAATATATCACTTTAATTGGAATAAGAATATGAAAAAAAGGGACTCCATATATGCAGGTCTTTTGATTTTTTTTTCCAAAAATTGCTTCTACATAAATTTGAACCTATGCCCTATCATTTGGAATTTGGTCATTTGATCGATGGAGCAACATAACTTATCTATAAATATCTTGCAATGATTAATATTTATATCAAAACATGAGATTTCCCACATATATTCCTTTCTTCTCCTTCACTACATACCATTAATATAATCTCAAAAAGATATATAATAATAACAATAATAATAAAAATAAAAATAAAAATAAAAATAACAACAATAATAATAATAAATAAATAAATAAATAAAAATAATAAAAATAAAATAGGACCGTGGCTATTTACAATGTTACTATAAAAATAAAAGTTCATTGGTTTTCAATGTATACATAAAAGTTATTTCATGCATACATAACATATGATCCACATATATATGGTTATATATTTTATAATTTGTACAACAATTTATGCATGAAATACAAATATATTATCTTATAATAATAACACACTAATTTGTCATTTTATTCTGTGATATATAAGATCGTTAGTATGGAAAGACCTGTTTGACTTCTTCTTTTTCCCTTTTTTCCACAAGCGCTAATTATTATATCAATTCTTTTTTTTACAAAATAAAAAAACAGTAGATTTTCGGGAAACAATAACATTAATTATTCCTTATTTTAAAATGTCCAATATTAAAAAACTAATTAATTAACTTGGCTATTAATTTACGTTATAATCTTCTATATATTGATCATGTATGATCATCGATATGTTATTTAATTATTTCATTACCAATTTCCATCATAAAAATGTTCTATCGCCCATTAATTATTTGTTGCAAAAGAAGAAGATAATTGAAAAGAATAACTTATACTATATTCCAAGGCAAAATAAATATATTAAAGAACATGTAAGATAAATAACATAATTTTGTAAGTATTTGACACATATAAGCAGAAATTATAGTGTTATTATTATTATTATTATTATTTTTATTGTTATTATTTTTATTGTTATTGTTATTGTTATTTTATGGGTTAAGTTCAGATGACCACCTGAGATTTGGGCGGTTTCCTACTTAACCACCTGTAGTCAGTAAAGCTACATTTAAACACTCAAGGTTTTGAGTTGAAGTGAAAAAATGATTTCTGTCTTAACTCCGTTAATTGATTTGGCTAAAGACTTAATTACCCTCTGTGTTTATAGGCAACGGAGCAGAGAATACAAAGCTCTGCTCTGCTTTAATCTCAACCAAAAAAAATAATCCAATACAGAATCTGCTCTGCAGTAATACGAGCAATTGAGCAATTTTACTGCACTTGACATAAAAATCTATAAGCACATTTTCTCTCTCCACCTACATCCTCTCTCTACGCTTGATCCAATTCGAACTAAAATAAATGATGGAAGAATATAGAGAAGAACATTCAGAAGTAGGAGAATAACATTGCACATGCCTTTTAAATTCAATTTCGCCTTTTAAAGTACACAAAATAATCAAGCATATGAATTTGAATCAAGCATAAAATTCCTACATCCATCCACATATAACACTCAAATTACAGAAACAATAAAGAAATTAGGCCCAAATCCACCCTTCCTGATTTTGTTTCATTCAAAACAGAGAGGATTTTCTGGTTTATGATTTATACCTACCCATATCCATATAAAACCCACCCAAATTGCCATACCTTCGCCTTCAAGAGCAATTCCTTCGCCTTCAAGAGCAATTCCCAATTCGGCAATTTCTTTTTCGGCAATTTCTTTTTTGAAATTTTCACTATCTTCATTGCTAAATCCATAATCTTGCAAATTATCACCCCCAATGAAAAGAAATAGGCACAGCCTCCAGCACTTGTTCTTGGTTTAGGGCTTGATTAGCAATTTGCACCTTCTTGTCGCTTTCGGGCTTCAATATCTTCAGAAATTTGTTGTTGGACACCTAATTCAGAAATTAGAAATTTGTTGTTGGGCTTCAATATCTTCAGAAATTAGAAATTTGTTGTTGTTCGGACTTATCAGAAATTTGTTGTTCTGTGATTTCTTCTTCCGGGTCTTCTTCTTGTAGCATTTTTTCATCTGGGTTTTCTTGTTTTGAGATTTTTTCATCCGGGTTTTCTTATTTTGGGATTTCTTCTTCTTTTGAAGCAGAATCAGCAATATATTGTTCTTCTTCTTTGGGTAGTGTTTCAAATTTCACTATAGCGGCAGCGGCGGAAAGCTTCGAGATTTGTGCCTAAGATTAGGGCTTGGAGGAAGCTTTTTAGGGTTGGTTTTGTGAGAGCTTCCATTGTTCTTATTGTAACGAGCTAGGGGTTGCGACAAGAAGGATATAGAAATAGTAGATAAAGAGGAAGCCATTTTTTTATGGTTAAAGTAGAGCTCCGATGATTAAAGAATGAGAAGAAGAAGAGGGAAAATCAGACGCATGGAGTGAGAAATGAGAGAGAGGAATGTTGTTTGAGGAAGATGAGGGTATTTTGGACATTTATCTGTCTTTTTGGATTGTTATAGTCATTTCTCACGCGCTTTTGGCGTTTGACTTACACGCATGGTTAAGTTGGATGGAAAAGGTGACGTTTTCACTTCAACTCAAAACCTCAGGTGTTTAAATGTAGCTTTACTGACTACAGGTGGTTAATTGAGAAACCGCCCAAACCCCAGGTGGTCATCTGAACTTAACCCTTATTTTATTATTATTATTATTATTATTGTAGTATATAACTTCCTGAGATTATATTAATGGTATGTAATGAAGGAGAAGAAAGGAATATATTGGGAAAATCTCATGTTTTGATATAAATATTAATCCTAGCAAGATATTAACAGATAACTTGTGTTGCTCCAACGGTCAAATGACCAAAGTTCCAAATGATAGGTCACAGGGTCGAATATGTTCATTATCTTAATTTAAGGCAACATTTTAATAGTCATTACAAAAAGTTGTATAAAATATGTAACGAAAATAAAAATTATTACCAATGAATGTGGTCCATTTTAGGCAACGAAATATAGCAACAAAAAAACTTCCGTTGCCTACGATGAGGAGAAATCAAGTGGTTAGAAATTTTACAACGAATTTCTAACGAATTTTGTTTCCAAATTTTGCAATGACTTATGAATTTCGTTGCAAAAAGTGAAAGCCTAACACAATCTGCAATGAAAAATCGTTGCTAAAGCCCCATTTTTAGCAACAAAAAAACTTTCGTTGCCCACGATGACGGGAAATCAAGTGGCCAAAAATTTTGCAACAAATTTCTAACGAACTTTTTTCTCACCAATGAATTAGCAAAATTTTTTTGCAACGACTTATGAATTTCTTTGCAAAAAGTGAAAGCCTGACACAATTTGCAACGAAGGACAACTTTCTTTGCTAAACATATACTTTTAGCAACGACTTTGCAACGACTTATAAAGTCGTTGCCCGAAAAATCGTTGCTAAAGGCCCATTTTTTTTGTAGTGTTACATTTGGACAAAGAATTAGTGTTTTAATTATGTTAAAAAGAAAGAAAACTTTTTTCAGTGTATGTTTATACATATAGCTTGTGAAAGTACCAAATTTAGTGGTTAATTTGTAAACTAATCTGTAAATTGAGCCTTGAATATGCTAGTCCATTAAGAAACAAAGAGAACGTAGTTTGAATGAGTTAATTTGGACAAGAATTGTGATCACAGCGATAATTTTTGTGAAGGATGTTAAGAAATGGAGTTTTTGGTATAAAACATGAAATTTAAGGATTTAAGTTAATTGAAGTTGTTGTTTAATCGCTCTAAGATATCATATATGTGAGGAATCATGTTTGTGTGAGTCCTATATTAATTAGATATGTTAAATTTACTGTTTTGTGGATGAAATTCGTGTAAGTTGAGCTAAACATAGTACTGTTAAAAAGACTGCGTAGTTTCTGTCTGTGCACCAGTGCAGCTGCGCTGGTGTCAAGGCCAGAAACGACACAGCTCGAAGGGTCCAATGAACCTTGAACTTAACTTTCCTTTCTTGCCAAAATGAATTTTTCCCTTCCAATGAGAAACTTTCAGGAAAATGAAATTTTATACGTCAAATTCGCGATTTTTCATGTGTTGATCAACATACTTTTTATGTCTATCTTGAGCAGCTACCAGTCTAGCTCTGATGATTTTGATAATTTCAATGGTCTGTTGTACCAGTTCCAGTCCTAACAGTTGATGTTCACCAACTTCATCCCAGCATAGCGGAGTTCTACATTTTCTGCCGTATAATGTCTTATATGGCGGCATGCCAATGCTTGCGTGGTAACTGTTATTATAGGCAAATTATGCCAATGGTAGATGATCGTCCAAGTTTCCTTTGAAATTCATGATGCATGCTCTAAGAAAATCTTCTAACGTTTGGATTATTCGTTCGCTTTGACCATCGGTTTGCGGATGATATGTTGTACTCATCTTTAGTTGTGTTCCCATACATTCTTAAAGTTTCTTCTAGAAGTTTGATGTGAATCTCAGATCTCTGTCTAATACAATTGACACTAGAACTCCATGTCTTGAAACGATCTCCTTAACGTACAGTTTTTCTAGCAGATCAAGACTAAATCTAATCTTTATTACCAAAAAGTGTGCTGATTTCGTTAATCTATCCAATATTACCCATATCGCATCGTATCCTTTCTGAGTCGTTGGAAGACCTACCACAAAATCCATTGTGATATGCTCCCACTTCCATTCCGGTATGTCTAACAGTTGAAGTAATCCACTTGGTCTTTGATGTCCGACCTTCACTCTTTGACATGTCAAGCACTTCACAACACATTCTACGACGTCTCTTTTCATATTTGGCCACCAAAAATGTCTCTGCAAATCTTGATACATTTTCGTACTTCACGGATCGATCGAATATCTTGAGCTATGAGCTTCTGTCAAAATTTCTTCTTTAATATCCGGTACTGCTGGAACCCAAATTCATCCCTCGAATCTTAGCACTCCTTCAGTATCAACCTTGTATCTCATCTCACTATCCTCGACCATACTTTCCTTTATTTTTCTGTATTCTTCATCCTGTAGTTGAGCATTCATTATCTTGTCCACTAAAGTTGGACTAGCTTCCATCTGGAATAATCTTTCATCAGATTTTTTTGGAAATTTGATTTCCAACTCTAGCCTTGCCATTGTTGAGATGAGCTCCTCCTGGTTGGTCAACAACATCAACTTCTCACGACCCTTCCTACTCAAGGCATCTGCAACCACATTTGCTTTGCCCGGATGATAAAAGATCTCACAATCGTAATTTTTATCAATTCCAACCATCTTCTTTGATGCATGTTCAGGTCCTTTGGTGTGAAAATATACTTCAGACTCTTATGGTCTGTATAGATCTCACATTTCTCTCCATAGAGATAGTGTCTCCATATCTTTAGAGCAAATACCACCGCAGCCAACTCTAAGTCATGAGTCAGATTCCCTTTCTCGTTATCTTTCAGTTGCCTTGATGCATACGCGATTACTTTGTCGTTCTGCATAAAGACACAACCCAATCCTTTATGTGAAGCATCACTATATACCACAAAATTTCCTGCATTATTTGGTAATGACAACACAGGTGCCACACTGAGCCTTTTCTTTAATTCCGTAAAATTCTCTTGACACTTTTTTGTCCAAATAAATTTTACTGATTTTCTCGTCAAATTTATCAACGAAGTGGCAATCTTAGAAAAATCCTGAATAAACCGTCTATAATAACCTGTCAGTCCCAAGAAACTTCTCACTTCTAATGGAGTTCTTAGTTGTTCCCAATTTATCACAATTTTTACTTTTGATGGATCCACTGAAATTCCATCTTTGTAAATTACATGCCCAAGAAATTATACACGTTCCTGCCAAAATTCACATTTAGAGAATTTTGCGTTCAACTTTTCTTTTCTTAGAGTCTCCAGCGTCAGACGTAAGTGATCCACGTGTTCTTCTTGAGATTTGGAGTACACCAAAATATCATCAGTGAATACCACCACAAACTTATCTAAAAATAGTTTAAACATCATGTTCATCAAATCCATGAATGCAATAGGGCCGTTTGTCAAACCAAAAGACATTACCAGAAACTCGTAATGTCCATACCGAGTTCAGAATGCTGTCTTCGGTACATCTTCCTTCCTTACTTTCAATTGGTGATATCCATTTCTCAAATCTATTTTTGAAAAGTATCTAGCACCCTTCAATTAATCAAAAAAGTCGTCTATTCTCGGCAACAGATATTTATTATTAATAGTGACTTTATTTAATTCCCTATAATCAATATAAAGTCGCATTGACCCAACCTTTTTCTTCACGAATAACATCGGCACTCCCCACAGTGATACACTAGGCTGAATATATTTCTTGTCTAGTAGTTCTTGTAATTGCACCAACAGTTCCTTCATCTTTACCAGAACCATTCTATGCGGGGCCTTCAATATTGGAGTAGTTCCTCGCGCTAAGTCGATCACGAACACAATCTCTGTGTCGGTGGAAGTCCTAGAAAATCTTTTGGAAACACGTCCACAAAATCCCTAACCACTGGTATCTCCTCCAGTTTCACACCCTTCTTCTTCTAAGTATCAACTATGTAAGCTAATTATCCTACACAGTCTTGACTCAATAACTTCTTGCCCTGTATAATCGTTAGACATCTCGCTTGTCTAGGTGATTTTCTACCATAGAAAACTACCTTTGATGGAGTCATAAGGTTTACACATTTCTCTTGGCAATCAATTATCGCTCCATAATTGAATAGCCAATCCATTCCCAATATAATGTCAAACTCTCCAAGTTTTATCAGGATTAAATCTACTATCATAACATTTCCCTTAATATTCACCCTACAATTCTTGTATACAAACTTAACAGGAAGTACCTCCCTATTCGTAATTTCTATGTGTAAAGGGAAATTCAACTCTTCACTAGGTAATTCTAACCTCTTAGTAAATTCATCAGATATAAACGAGCAAGTAGCTCCCAAATCAAATAATACACATGCAGTTATACATTGATTGAGATAATATCTGACATGACATAATTTGATTGCACCACGTCCTGCACCGTCATGTTGAAGGTTCT
>JAINUV010001431.1:0-50000 GCA_020205505.1 Panax japonicus | reverse complement strand
AATAATTACTATATAATTATAATAAAAGTTTTAAATTATAAATTATATATTTAAAACTTTTATTATAATTTTATAGTAATTATAATAAAACTTTTATTATAATTATAATAAAAGTTTAGAATAAAATTACTATATAATTAATAGTTAATAGTTTTATTATAATTACTATATAATTATAATAAAACTATAGTAATAGTTTTAAAAGTAGTTTACAAGGATCATGCGGTTGAACAGTGTCATTAGAGTTAGGAATTTGAACCCTGCCGCTACAGGCTCATGCGGCAGGGGGTGTAATATTAAGCAGGGGCAGCAAAGTAATAAACCATCATTTAAAAAGCATAAGGGTCTGCCGCTACAAGCTGTAGCGGCAGGAGATTATTTGACCAGATCTAGGCCTTTCATTATCCAGATCAACGGATGAAAGCTTGTTTGCTGAACAGTGTCAATAGCAAACGTTTGCTATGGATGGTTTCCCTATATATATATATATATATATATAATTAAACTAGAAACCGATTCCAAAAAGACATAATACAGAGGTAAATCAATCAAACCTGCAAGATGGAGAGAGCACCAAGCATTCCGCGGATATCACTATTTGAATATCCCCACCCTTTTAGATCTGCTATGACAACAAACTTTTCCTGTCCTGTTGGCATACTGATGATGCGCCAAAGGCGGCGTTATTTAAGTATAATCTTCACAAAACTATGTGCGTGAGAGATTAATTATCAATGTAAAGAATATAATAATACCTTGAGCATAATTTGTCGAGCGCAAAAACTACAAAACCTGTGATTCCAAGGGGATATATATATATATATATATATATATATATATATATACACTTCAATTTAACTAGAGAATACGAAACAAGTCTTGTTAGAAATGGTTTTAGCTAGGGAAAGAATTAACATACGCTTTAACTCATCTACACCTCCTTTCTTGTTGTAGAAATGTTTACTGCCAAGTAGAACCGTAATCGGTCGTCCTTGTTTATCTGACCCCTGCATAAATTGCTTATTCTGTGCTATTTCGTTTGGGATTTCTTGTTCAGAAATGTAACCCTTTGCGACGAATGATCGTTTCCATGTCAGGTATTTCAGAAACATAGCAGAAGCTTTATCTATGTCCTGATCTCGGGCTCGTAGAAACCTTCTCAGCATCGAGTTGTCTACCTCCTGTAAGCCAATTCATTAACGCATGACAATAGTATATGGGCTGCATACATTTCATTTGAAGCTCTAAGTGACTGTTTATGTTGCTTCCTTTCAATCTTATACAAGGATTTTTAGCATCAGAAATACGAGAATCAAACCTTTGAAGACGGGTCATGCTTTTCAACAAAGTCTCTCATGCAAAGAATTTTGTGTTGCTCCTCCTTATTGCTTTGACCAATATATTGCGCAACTCTTTTTGCTTCTTCTTCTTCTTCCTGTCCTTGCTTTTTCATTTTTTCTTCAGAGTTAAACCCATTTCTATGCTCCATCACTGCCTTGCCCCCGGCGGCCCGGCCCGTTATTTATTTCTACAAAACTTTCTCTAGCTCTATTATGTATACTGGAAAAATGTGTTCACACTCGGGAGAAATTTTTGTAACTTAAGTTTGGTACTCGGTATACATAGAAGAGAGAGATCTAGCTAGGAGAACGAGAATTGATGGCAACACAAACTTAAATGAATAAAGATAGCTACCAAGGTTGTATGACTGATAAACAAATACTTGCTTTAAATAAGACAAGAATGGCTTACATGAGGGTTGAATAAAAGCACTCCCTATTATGTAATACATAAATATCAACCCTTAAATATATTGTAGCCTGGATCATTTGTCAAAAAAAAGAAGAGGCCAAATCATTATTTTTAATTTTCTCAATATATGTAGCTGCCAGTTTTGAATTTCAAAGGCATTTGGCCCATTTATTATTTTTGTGGTGGCAGTTCACAACTTATAGTCAATTGGGAAAAAACGAAAAGGAAATTAGTAATTAGGTGTTTGTAAGTTAGTGTGCATGAACAGGTAAGTTGGGAGTGATTTGCTGCCAACGGAAGAGTTGACATTGACCATATGGCTATTGGCACACGTGTTCCCCTATAAATAAATAAATAGTACCACTTCCGTCCCAAAATAATTATTCAATTTTGGCTTTTTTCAAGTCAAATCGGTTATTTTTAGAATTAATAATTAAGTATATGTAAATATATTTCTAAAATTATAAAGATTAGGATTAGTAATAAATTGTATATACTTTCTTTTGGTTATAATCTCTTCACCTATATTTTAGCAAAAATAATAAAAAGATTAGTTTTAAAAATGGTCAATTTAATTTTAAAAAATCAAAATTGAGCAATTAATTTGAGACGGAGGGAGTAGTAGTTGATTAAAACAAAAACAGGTAAATAAAGAAAAACATACAGCGTGTTTCAATTGGTTTTATTTTTGTTATTGATTTTGTGATAATGGTGCACAACATATAATCAGAAGAGTCCAACAGTAACAGAAGAAGGGATCAATGCCTACAATTCTAAGTTACTCTGTATATAATTTGGGTCATCACATATCTGCTGGTTTCCTAGATCTTGCTTGATTTTTTCTTGCAATATAGCAGACAATTAAATTTATGGCCATTGATCCGTAAGTTGTGGCCGTTAAGATCAGTCAACTAGCTAGTTATTTGCTGGAGCTACACAGATGGGACAGGATATATATTTCTTCTATATATTTATTCAAACGTATTCGGTATTATTAGCTAGCACATGCATGCTTTTGAATAACCAGAAGAGAAATATTTTTACAAGGAAATTAAGTTGAATACAACCAGGGGCCAGGGGCGGAGGGCGGAGGGCGGAGGCAGGGGGGGTTCCGGGGGGTCCACGACCCTTCCTGCGAGAAATTTTTTTATGTATTAGGGAGGGTCCAGCTTGAAATTCGAAAAGTTCGGGGGGTCCGAGGTGCGCTGAGGAGAAGAAGGAAGGGGAAGAAAAAAAAAGTAATTTTTTTATAACTTAGAATTGGGTTGTTTGACTTGTTTCAGAACTAACCCACACAAAGAAAAATATTTCTCATGTAGTCATGTTCGTATGTATTTTTTCTAAAAGTCATGATGACCCATTAAGCCACTAAAGTCAACATATTACATATGTGATATTACCAAATAACAAAATTGCCACCACAAGTCCACACTGAAACAGAAACAGAAACAGAGCCACGGAGCACGGAGGAATTGTTCGCTGCTGCGGTGCTGCCTGCTGGAGAGTGGAGACTGAAGCGTCACTGCTGCCTGGCGCCTGCTGCTGTCCTGCCGCGGTGCCGCCAGACGCCAATCGACTCCATCACTCCAACTTCTAAGGTTAGGTTCCAACATTTTTTCTTCAGAATATATATGAAGATGGACATGAATCCAAAAGTAAAGGCATTGTTGTGGGCTTGATCGATAAGATGGAAACATATGAGTTTATATTCATTGCTCACTTGATGAAGGTAGTGTTGGGGTTGACAAATATTTTGTCACAGTTTTTACAACAAAAAGATCAGAATATTGTAGAGGCCATGAATTTGGTTGTTACTACCAAGAGACAATTGCAACATCTCAGGGAGAATGGATGGGATGATCTATTAGGAGATGTGAACAATTTTTGTTCTGAACATAATATTAGCATCCCTAATATGGAAGATAATGTTACAGGTCGCCTTCGTTGCAAACACACATACTTTCATCACTTTTGAGTTGAGATATTTTGTCAGGTATTCAATTGTTTTTCTCTATTTATACTTCTAATTACGTTTTTGAATATAGAAGTAATTTTATTTTATATTTTTTAGGTTGTTGATCGTATTAGTTAAGAGATGGATAATCGTTTCACTGAGACGAATACGGAATTGCTCTTGTGCATAACATGTCTTGATCCTAAGAATTCATTCTCCAATTTTAGTTTTTCAAAGTTAGTTCGACTTGCAGAACTATATTCACAAGACTTTTCAATGGATGATCGAATGGAGCTTAAAGAACAACTAAAGATGTGGATTTCTGAAATGAGAGGAAATGCAAGATTTTCTAAACTAGAAAATGTCGGAGAACTTGCAACTAATATGGTTGAGGTGGGATATCACACTACTTTTCATTTAGTATATCTTCTTATCAAGTTGGCTTTAGTTTTGCCTGTTGCGACTGCTAGTGTGAAACGAATATTTTCTGCGATGAATATTGTTAAGACAAATTTGCGCAACAAGATGGGAGATGACTTTCTCACCGACTGTTTGGTGTGCTATGTCGAGAGAGATATTTTTAGGTGCATTGATAATGAAGTGATTATCCAACATTTTCAGAATATGAGAATTCGCAGGTTGAATTTACCGCCTTTACGGTCCAAACTCCGAAGAGAGACTCCGTCGTTCTAGTACCGTTACCGGTTCAACAGTCAACAATGTGTTTCAATTTGTAATTGATTTTTTTTGTTTCAATTGAATTTGAGTAACTAATTGAAATGTTGAATTACTTGTGATTTAGGATTATGATTTTGTAGAATGTTGAATTATTTGTGATTTAGGAATATGGAAAAAAAAATCAACGAACTAAGAAGCCGTCGAAAAAAAAATTACATGCATAATCCGGACCCCCCTGTTGAAATCCTCTGGCTCCGCCACTGAATACAACATCCAATGTCAAATAGTATGCCAAATGCAACAGTGCTATACACAATTTATCTATTTGCGTTTATTGCTTAACCAACATTTACTAGTAATATATATATATATATATATATATATATATATATATATATATATATATGTGTGTGTCTGTGTGTGTATGTGTGTCTCTATCCACAGCAACCGGTTGTTGGGAGCAACCCCTTTTGGCTCAGCCGCTACAACCTGTAGCAGCTTATAAAAAAAACTAAATAACAAGCCGCTACAGGTTGTAGCTGTTGGGTGTGGGTCCTCACCCATGAGATAGAATCCAAGATAGAAAAGAATGGGTTTATATACTTGATATTAATCCAATTAGAAATTGGGTTAATGGAAGCAATATTGGAATTGGAGATTACATGAAAGGAATCCAAGTTAAAAATGATTTACTTGTTAGAGTGGTTGGTGACCAAGACAAGGAGATGTGATCCCTAATTTGATTAGGAGAATAAATTATTTCTAATCCATAATAGGAATGGATTAAGAAGAGTACTATAAATAAGGCTATGAGGGAGTCTTATTTGATACATGAGATAGAGAAACTTGGTGGTAAGAAGATACCAAAAGAATAAATTGAGAGAATTATTGTTTGTTGTTCGTGGGTATCCGCCATCATCTCCGTTCAATTGAAAGCTTGAAGACTTTATTGCTTGGGGTGTTTTTTGGTGGTGAAGTTAATTAGGTTTTTCTCAACTTAATTAAAGGTAAATTTTTATTATCTCAATTTATTGTGTAACCTCAAGTTTTAGGGCATAAAACTTGAGAGGATTATTGTAAGCCCATTATTAGTGATATAGTGGAGATTCGGAGTTTGGCCCGTGGTTTTTACCTCTTAATTTAGAGGGTTTTTCACGTAAATTTGGTGTCTTGCTTGTGGATGGTTATTTGTTATTTTTGTTCTCATAATTGGTTTTGTTGATTTCATATTTAATTGCACAAAGACGGAAAAGTAATTCCTGGAATATAGATTATTTTTGGCGTACTTTTTCCAACAGTAGCGGCTGAGCCAAAAGGGGTTACTCCCCAACAACCGGTTGCTGTGGATGGAATCCCTATATATATAATTGTCCCCCGTAAATAGCTAATTGTGAGTTGAGAGTTGGACATTCAAGATAAGAGATAAGATAATAAAATTTGAGGAGAGTCTAATGTTAGAGATGAATGAATTCTTGGAGTATCAAATGATAACAAGATTAATTTAATATACGGTGCATGTGATTCAGACTATTAATATATAGCTATATATGCTAGCTTTATAGAAAGAAAATCATGCCTTCCAAACTTCTTGGAATAAAAACACAGATGATCAGTTCTTGGTAGCTTCAGCTAGTCCATAAACATATCGAGTGCCAAAGAGGATTTGAGCTGATTACAAAGAAACAGCACCAATTAATTAATTAACTATCTTGTATAGGAATCAAAGGCAGTTTGCCTCCATAGATCTCTGGAAGCTGGCTCTCCTCAATGTCTTCAAGCAGAGTTGACTTCAGTTGCTTATTTTCCACAAATATGATCTATAGTTATTTATGGCCCAACAAAATAAACTTGGTCAACATGCTGGTTGAGCGTGCGAATATT
Source organism: Panax japonicus (assembly GCA_020205505.1). Taxonomy (NCBI): domain Eukaryota; kingdom Viridiplantae; phylum Streptophyta; class Magnoliopsida; order Apiales; family Araliaceae; genus Panax; species Panax japonicus. The sequence continues at coordinate 43,735 of JAINUV010001431.1, read as the reverse complement.
AGCTATATAGAGATATCCTTGATCAACTATACATAATAGAAAATACACAATATCTTAAGGATATATATAACACTATTTTCACCATATATTTTTGAATTTTTACCATGGTGGAGAGAAGGACCCTGTAAAAATATCAAAAACATGTATGAAAATACAAGTTTCCTCTATTAATTATTGAAAAGTTATATTTCCACTAGTAAAAGTTATAGTTCTTCAAGTTTATTCTCACCGAGTCTCACATAATCACATGCACACACTCATATGAGATGGATCTTATGAAAATATTTATTCCCTAATTATACGAAGTTTGAACTTTTTGAATTTTCTGATGATCTTACCTTCTTCTTGGTATTGTTGTCGATAAATGGAAACACTATCTTCCATATTTTCATGAATACATACGGCACGTGCACGATAAATAATTTCCCAAGTCTTTCCGGGTAGTAATCCTGCCATTACCAACACAGATTTGACTGACTTTATATAGGTTTGTATATATACACACAAACACACATATATACATATATATATATATATATATATGTATGTATGTGTGTGTGTGTGAGCGGTGAGGAATGATCCGCAGTCAATAGCTAGTCAACCAATCCGGCCAAATAGTTGATCGGCCGATAACGGTTTGACGGACTGTTGGCTACACGGTATATGTATATGGTAAGTTTGGATAGCTAATCAAAGAGACCTGCAAAATGGAGAGAGCAGCAAGGTATCCGCGAATGTCACTATTTGAAAAACCCCATCCCCTTGAAGATCTCCTATCAGGCTATCACTACAAACTTTTCCTGTCCTTGTGGCATACTGTGATCCACACATACATACCCCAACGTCTATGCTTAGTATACTATTAGTCTTCACTTTTTATTTTGTGTGTGACCAAGATTGTAGTTACTAGTTATAGAATAAAAATAAATAAATAAATACCTTGAGCATAATTTGCCGAGGGCAAAAACTACAAAACCTGTAATTTAATTTCAAGAGGTTAAATTAATTATATGCATGCGACCAGATGCATGTGAGGAAGTGGGATTAATACTACGACTACTACTGCTGCTGCTGTAGTATATATATATATATATATACGCTTGAATTCGTCAACACCTCCTATGTTGTTGGAAAAATGTCTACCGCCAAAGACAACAGTGATGGGTCGTTCTTGTTTATCTAATCCCTGCAGAAACTGCTTGTTCTGTGCCAAATGATTTGGGATTTCTGATGCATCTATGTAACCTTTGGGCATGAATGTTCGTTTCCATTTCAGGTATTTTAGAAACATGGCACAAGCTTTTTCTATGTCTTGATCCCGTGCCCGAAGAAACCTTCTCAGCGTCAACTTGTCTACTTCCTGCTGCAGCATCAAATGCAATTATATACTGAACACGCAAGCTACGGATCTTCTATCGTAACAACAATTTAATGAACTTCATATCACTAGTTAGAATTAAAATTCATGTATGTATATAGCATACGTACCAGATTAGAAAATATATAGTATAAAGACTATAATTAATTTATTTTTATTTTTCAGGTCAAAATCAAGAAGATGAGAGAGAGAGAGAGAGAGAGGTGATCTAGCTAGTTAGGATAAAAACAGAACCTTAGCTGAGGGGTCTTCCTTCTCAACCAAGTCTCTCATTAGAACAACTTTGCGTTGCTCCTCTTCATTGGTTTGACCACAACCTCCTCCTTTTTCTTGCTTTTTCATTGTTTCTTCCGAGTGCTTTCCATTTCTTTGTTCCATCACCACCATCCCCTCCATATTTTCTGCTAGCTCTCTTTTATCTCTAGCTAGCTCTAACTAGCTATATATAAATATCTTTATTTTTATGTTTGTGTACTGGTGTATCACAATAGTATAAAATCACACAATATCTTTAAATATAATTTTATAATCATCTAAGTGCTCCATCCGAAGCATGGACTATTTTTTAACTACAATTTTAATTTTTAATTTATTTTATTATACAGTGATTATAAAATATAATTTTTTAAATTTTAATTAACTTGCTACTATTTAATACATATTCCCTCATTTCCTAATTATTATCCATTATTAATTATTAAAAAAGTCAACTCTTAAGTTAGCTAGCTAGATGTAGTATTTATTTTAATAAAATTTTTTAAAAAATAAAATATTTTAAGTGTAATTTGAATAAATTGAGAGAGTATATATTGTTATCTACCCTTAATTTCTCCTACCCATCGATCGTGTGTGTGTGTGGTGTCGATAACCGTGACAATATATACTCGCTCCATATACTAAAAAAGAAAAAAGAGCTATATATTTTTATTTAATTATATTAAATATGTATTTTTATTTTATATTGGTAATTAAAAGATGAATGCCTAGCCCTATAATTATTACTACTACTATCTATCTAGATATCAGTAGGGTCCGTCGCTGTTACCCCAAAAAATTTGAAAAGGTCTCAATTAATTTTAGCATTAATTAATCTACCATATTAATTGTGGCACTCACCTCCCTTGTCCTTAATACATGATACATCAAATTACTCCAATACTATCAATTTCAAAATCAGTCTATATATACACACACGTATTAATTAATTTCCTCATTTAATTAATTACTGATAGTTTTATTATTTCACCAATTTTATTAATTTATTTTTTATTATTAATTAACATTCGGTCGTTGAGCTGTTTCAACTACACCCACCTTTCCCCTACTATACGTCCGTGCGTCAGAAATTGCCTTAATCCAATTTTCTTTTATTTATTCATTAAAAGAATTTGTCCTACACATTTAAATGCGTTGTCTTTCTCCTTTTTCTTAAAAATGTCTTTATTTTAAAAATTAGCATTAATTGCAAATAAATGCCATAATCAATCAATATTTTATAATCTCATCGGTAAGTAACCGATGAGAATACAAGCTCCACAATAAGATAGTTAAGAAAAATTATAATAAAAAATAAATCATTCTCCTTCCGTTTCAAAATTATTTAAATCTTAGAAGAGTTAACTTTTAATAAAGGTACCAAATCATATTCCATCCGTTTTAAAATTAAAGATATAATTTGACTTTTTAAATCAAACAATAACATATTACATTTTAAATTAATATAAATTTATTTAATTTTAATTGATACAATTATTATAATTATAAAATATAAAAAAAACTATTGATTATAAAATTTGTTTTATTATATAAACTTTTATAAGTCGTATTAATTTTAAAATTTGATATACTACCGTTTAATTTTATAAATTAAATTATATTTTTAATTTTGAAACGAAAAGAATATCACATATAATTAAAGAGTGCCGTATCAACTCAATACATTATCAATATTACCGACTCGACTCGATCATTATCAAATTGACCCTAAGTTTTGGCCATCTTGAAACCATATTACGAGTATGAGTTTATGCGCATGAATTAAAAAATTTATTTAATATTATTATTTAATAATTAAAATTTATGTGAAAATTTATCATTTTTTTTTATGACAAGTTAAAAATTATTTATATAAGAGAGAAAATTTTAAAATAAAAAATAAATAAATAATGATATTATTATTAGGCTATTTATTGTTTTCACCAAACAGAAATTAAATGCAAGTCTTTGTCAAGAAATATTAAACCAAATGGGTAGCTGTATTCCTAACCGCAATAAATCATCCCAACAAACTCCTTTAATTATTCATTTCCACGTGTTAAAAAAGTCAAATACTTATCTTTTAATAATTTATGATGGTATAACTGACATAATATTTTTAATTTTACCATCACAAATTCATATAATTATTAACTAAACACCCATTAAATTTAAAGGTAAATATGAATCAAACATTTGTTTACAATAAAAAAATGCACCTTTTTTTCGTTTTTCTTTCTTTTTTGTCAGTTTCAGTAACAGTGATTTATTCGTACGTAGTTTACAATTCTTTTTTTTCATATATTATATATTATAATAAAAAAAAGTAATGAATTTTTTTCCCTCGTTTTGTCCCTGCAAATTAAATTATTTTCTTGTCCTTTTCAATGTCGTACTATTTTGGCATCCAAATTTAAAAGTATAAAACTTGTTCTTGTACTAATACATGTGTACGCCACAGTCACAGTCACAGTCAGACTGTCGTACTTTTTAGGTTAATATTATTGTGTTGCTTAAAGTGTTGTATTCATAATTCACTTATATTCATATGTGACGACTAACTTTCATACATAGATAGGACAAAATCAGAATCAATAAATAATATTAAAAATATAATAAAATATGTAATTGATCCATTAATTATTAGGGTTCTTTACACTAATATACAACATTTAGAAAGTAATTACAAAAATAAAACATACACAAAATAATTACAAAAATAAAACATAAGCAATATAACGCGTCTAAAATAGCGTGTCATTATCCGGACAGTTATCCATGTTCATAATTCAAATTAACCGTCCCTAAAATCATGCAACTTTGAAAACTCAACAACAGATCAACGACAGAGAAACCGACGACTCCTGTCGCGACTAAACTCGTAATCGGAGAAGACGAAAGCCGGTTGTCGCAACGCATCTCTAAGATCGAAATCAAAACCAACGCCTTCAAGATCAGTAACCAAATACTGCAGTGATTGTTGCATACAAGATCGACATCAACTTCGATCAAAAAATACTGAGGTGTGTGAATTTAAAATTTATAATAATATAGTTAGCTATTGTTACTACGAATGACTATATTGGTTACCTTTCTTAAATTTTTTTCATTTAAAATAGTCACACTGTAAGAATAATGAATGTTTTGATTGCAATATGAATGTTTTGATTGCAATAGCATGAAAAAATGCACTTGGTTACTGCTTAACATTATATTAGTTACTGTCTAACTATGTATATGTTGCTGTTTAATGCTGGATTGGTTAATGCATAATGGTATTAACTAATGTTGAATTGGTTGCTTACTAATAATAATTTGGTTACTGTGTCAATTACATTGGTTACTGACTAATAATGAATTAGATATTGTGTACCATTGCTTTGGTTACTGACTAATAATGACTTTGTCAATGTGAAACATTATATTATAATGGTTACTGATTATTATTTGGTTACTGACTAATGCTGAATTGGTTACTGCTTAAAATTACATTGGTTACTGTCTGACTATGTATATGTTACTGTTTATGCTAAATTGGTTAATGCATAATGGTACTAATTAATGTTGCATTGGTTAATGACTAATAATGATTTGGTTACCGTGTACAATTACGTTGATTATTGACAAATAATGAATTGGCTACTGTGTACCATTGAATTGGTTACAGACTAATAATGATTTTGTTAATGTGTAACATTATAATGGTTACAGACTAATAATGATTTGGTTAATGTGTAACATTATATTTTTGTAATTATTTTATTAATGTATGATTTTTGTAATTACTTTCATAAATGTACTATAATATGTAATTGTTCCTAATTATTACTAGTACAAATTTGTTACTATTGGGCTAATAAGGCTCAATTGGATAACGCACTACTAATGTATGAATCGGATCAAGAGTAATGCGGTCCGATACGTATGGGGGCTGAGGACTCAAGTAAGCCATCAAAGCTATTGCTTGTTATACCCAATTAAGTTGCTGACAGCCCAATGGGTTGAAGTCGTATTAACCAACATATGGATCCAGTCCAGTATTTAGAAAACGTAACCCACTACTATAATTATTTATTTTTATTAATAATAATAATAATAATAATACCTTAATTGGTTAGAAAAAAGAGAAAAGAGAAATCTTTCAATGCAATTAACTTTTTTCAGAATAGACGGGACATGCTAATGCTATAATATGTTGCTATAAACTAATTTTACTTATAATAATCTATCTATTAATAAAATAGTCTTCTACATAAATTAGCCGGCGCGTGAATTTAGTGACTGCCGGAGCAGAAAATAACAGCGAAACGGCTTTGACTATGGAATTTGAGCTTACTCTGCTTTACTGAGATCGACTTCTCATCAACCCACAAAAATATTCTCCCCACCATTTCCATCTCTCTGAATATGTAAGTATATATATATATATATATATATATATATTGACAGCTTGAAAACCAAACCTAACCAAACTTGCTCTTCCTCCCTGTTTCTTCAAGCAATTAAACGTATCCATTTTTCTATTAATTCCACTGAATTAGATATTTCTTGATTTATTCCATCTATTCCTGTTGTTTTGAATCCCAATCTGAAAGATATCAACTACTTTCTCTGATGACATCCCAACTATCTCTCTCTCTTCTTCCTGTTAAATAAACTTCCCTCTTTCTCTTTCTATTCGTCGCTGGGGCATACATACACCTCAAGACTTCTGGGATTGTCTTTTAGACTCAATTTGTACCGATTCTTGCGAGTTAACAAAAAAAATAATGAGGAACTGGAGTTGGGGTTTTGTAGTGCTTCTCTATTCTGCTATTATTTTGGGGATTGGTGCTGTGCAGCACCGCCGGGCTCAACAAACTGAACGAATTTCAGGTATTTTCACTATCTCCTCAGAATTTAATGTCCATTGCGATTCATAGTCTCCTTTTGATTTACTGCTATGTTGATTTTATTTGGGATTTATCTGGATAATATGGTGCCTTTTCTTGGAGTATTAATTTGGGCAAAACTTTTAAGCTGTGATGTATGTGACATAATTGCTGTGAGTTTTATGTGATCTGGGCACCTACTGAGTTTCCTTCTAGTGTTATATGTTGAGCTGATTCTCACAAATCTATTACTATAAAAAAAAAAAGTGGAAGACTTTTGGACAATTGTGGTGGCAGCCTTGGGAATCAAAGTCCAAGCAATAGTATTACGCTCTGTTTTGGATGTTCCAGCATTTCTCTAGTCTAAATTGGAATATATGGATACATCCGAGCTGTTAGGTCTATAAATATTTGCCTTTCAAGCAGCATAAACGTGATAGCATTCTTGAAGGTTTTATTTGGTGGAGGATACATCTTTATTTTAGTCAGCTTGCTTATACAATTATTAATCTGTTTCTGTTCCTTTCTTGATCAATTATACCAGAAACTATGAAATAAGATTCCTAACCATGGTGCAAACTAAATATTTAATTTTCTGCAGTTACAGTATTATCTTTCCTGTCTTTAACATGATCAAGTAATCTGTACATTTATCGTGAATGATTTCGACTCTATCACTGAATTAAAGTTGTTTCCCAATTGATTACTACCTAGAATGATTCCAAAAAAAAAAACAGAGAATAAGACCAAGTAAAATGGATGGTTACATATCATAGAATCAATCAACATCTTGAACCAACCATGACCAAAGCCTATTCAGTATGGTTATCTGGAGGGTTTTACTTAAAACACAATATGTTATATGTTAATCTGTTAAAACAAATCACATAGAAACTCTGTTAATTTGACAGAGTCTATATTAGTATGAGTTTACCTCACGCAAAGCATTTGACAACCGTTAAAGTAGACGGCTGCATCTGCTTTCTCCAAATGTGTAAAACATTATGATATGGCTTACTGTGAGGTATGCCAATTAAAATGGTGGAACTGAAAGAAGGGATTTCTTAATTAAGAGAAAAGTCACAAAGAAGAATGTATTTGACGGAGTATGGTGGACTCAAAACATTAACATTATGTCATCATATTGTTTAACCCTAAGCCCTTCCATGGGCAAATCTAGCCTTGGGGCAGAGGGGTCAATTGATCCCATTGAATTTTCAGGAGTCAGTTTTTTTTTTTAACTTTATAAGGTATTTAGTGAAAATAAAAAAATTAGACTAAAAAACTATTAAATGTCTCAAATTTCTACCAACACCAACACTCTTTTATATTGTTTAGTAACTTACATTGAACATGATATTTTTGCAACTATTGAAATGAGGCTATCATTGCAACAGATCTTGAAAAATGTTATTATAAATAATATTTTAGCAATATTATTTAGTTTTATAATTTATTTTAGAGGGCATAAGAGGTGAGGGACACTTCACGTTCTTGCGTAAGGTGTCTCTTATAATAACAATGTTTTAAAAAATTATAAAACATCCTTTTGTACGTAACATTAGAGGAAGTGTATTCAATTACATAAAATGAAATCGGTTTTATACGATAGCTAACACAATTATTTGCAATGTTTTTCACATCTTTTTTTGCCTTTATTTTGTTATATTTTATTTCTTTATAGATTTTTGTTTTAAAAAAACTGACCCCATTGAACTAAGGGGCCGTCTCTGAGCCCTTCGTTAAAGGGACCCAGAAATCTGATCTCAGATGAGGCTTAACGAGATTTATATGAGATTTTGTAATGAGAAACTCAAAGCATTGGAGATAATTGAGCAAAAGGCCGTAGTGGTTTAATTAGGACCATAGTATGATTCAGATATCCGTTGATAGAAATAACTTGAAATAGGGAAAATGAAGAGCCTCTTTTCTGCCTTTTCAGGTTTGTTAAAGTGTTAAGGTCTGCTCTAATCGTTACACAGTCCAAGCTATCCTTAATAGCACTTGGCATAGCTCTGAGGCGTATATTTAAGCCACATATCTTACCTGCCGCAAGAACCATTGCATTTTTGTTATTTTTTAACAAGTATACAAGGACCATAACATACTACGTATCACTTATTGTGGGAACAAGTGGGATACAACAACTGGAACAAAAAATGATAAGGTTGTTTCTTCTTTTCCTGATCATTGTGAATGATTGAAGTGTGTTGTTTGCGGTCATCAATAATTATAATTTCTTTGATATTTGGACTATGACTCATGCTTTCTAAACTACATTCGTTGCAGCTCATTATTACTGGAAAGTGCAAATTCACTTCTTTTAGTTATCCCTATTAGCTTGTAATGACTAATGAGTGGGTAGAATGAAAAATAATTAAGAATGTATCTGGATGAGTGCATTGGCAGATAAAATTAACACTAAGAGTGAAAAATGATGTTTTGTAATGAATTTACTTTGTTAATAGATATTTAGTATAATAAGTAGAACTAGGAGTTGGAACAAGTTTGTTTCACTTCTTTTGGTCATATTGGCTTGTCTGGTGTAGTTTTGACTAATTGCTTGTGACTTGCGACTCTAAAGTTTGCATGCCATAGGATATGTCCATTATTGAAGTATACATTTTGTATTACTCCAAATAGTGTGTTTTTTTTAAAAATAAAATAAAGAAACCATAGGGTTTCTTGCCTGTTGCAGTGGTAAAATCCTATGTGCTTGTCATGCATTAAAAAAACCAGTTTTAAATACGAATGCAGCCACTTGTACATCCTACCTCGACCTTCTAACAGTGGATACTCTATAATGCAACTAGAGTTTTCTTGTTTTCTTCTTTTATGGATTTTAAATTGTCCTATTAAGAGTCGAATTGTTTATACTTCTAGAAATACCAATCTTCAATTTGTTTGTGATTCAAATTGTCTCTGACTGTGCTTGCATTTGTACAATTTAGGTAGTGCTGGTGATGTCTTGGAAGATGATCCAGTAGGAAGATTAAAAGTTTTTGTTTATGAGCTTCCAAGCAAGTATAACAAAAAGATTCTTCAGAAGGACCCACGATGCCTCACCCACATGTTTGCTGCGGAGATCTATATGCATCGGTTCCTCTTATCTAGCCCCGTTCGAACTCTCAATCCTGAGGAAGCTGATTGGTTCTATACCCCTGTGTATACCACTTGTGACTTGACACCAAATGGTCTCCCTTTGCCTTTCAAATCGCCACGTATGATGAGAAGTGCGATACAACTTATTTCTTCTAATTGGCCTTATTGGAATAGATCAGAGGGGGCTGATCATTTCTTCATAACCCCACATGACTTTGGAGCATGCTTCCATTATCAAGTAATCTCTCTCTCTCTCTCTCTCTCTCTCTCTCTCTCTCTCTTTCTCTCTCTCTCTGTGTGATTGTCTTCCCAAAATTTACCTCATATAATTTTTTTTGTCTGAATCATTTGTATTATTGCAGGAAGAAAAGGCTATTGAAAGAGGGATTCTTACATTGCTGCAGCGTGCTACCTTAGTTCAAACTTTTGGACAACGAAATCATGTTTGCTTAAAGGAGGGTTCTATCACAGTTCCTCCATACGCTCCTCCCCAGAAAATGCAATCTCACTTGATCCCTCCAAACACTCCTCGGTCCATCTTTGTTTATTTCAGAGGTTTGTTTTATGATGTGGGAAACGACCCAGAAGGTGGTTATTATGCAAGGTACATATTATTAAGTCTGCCCTAGGGTGATCTGAGTGCAAGGGAATCAAATTCTTCCAAAATTCTGTTTTCATATAATTTGGATGAGCATCAGTATACTTCTGGTGCTCTTCACCCAAGCTGATAATCAATGTAATCCAGCTTATTGAAACTTTGTATATTACCACATATATAGGTGATAGGACAGAAAAGTTTCTCAGAGTAAGCTATTATAATAAAATACAGACACATGGACAGATATATGTTTAAGATATATAGGTACATATAAATTATGAAGGTAAAGTGAGAATAGAAAAGAAAAGATACATGTGATTATTATCCAATCACACTATGCTAAACACAAAGGTGGGGTTTGATTTTCATGATTTCCGAGTGGGATAGTCAGTAATGCTAGGGGTCTCAAATTATGGTTCTCAAATACACGTCATCGTTACATTACTTGTTGAACATTGTGGTCTATTATAGACCCTTGTAGCATTATTCTTTAGGAGTGAGACCTTAATTATGATAAGTTTATTGCCTTAATCTAACTTTGTTTCTCCTATTTTAAAGAGGTGCACGAGCAGCAGTATGGGAGAACTTCAAGGACAATCCACTTTTTGACATCTCGACAGAGCACCCGACAACCTACTATGAAGACATGCAACGAGCAGTTTTTTGCTTGTGCCCGCTTGGTTGGGCCCCGTGGAGTCCTAGACTAGTTGAAGCAGTGATCTTTGGGTGCATCCCTGTTATTATTGCAGATGACATTGTTTTGCCTTTTGCGGATGCAATCCCATGGGAAGAAATTGGGGTGTATGTACCGGAGAAGGATGTTCCCAATTTGGACACGATGCTTACATCTATTTCCCCAGATGTAATATTGAAAAAACAGAGATTGCTTGCCAACCCTTCAATGAAACAGGCAATGTTATTCCCACAACCTGCTCAACCTGGGGATGCTTTCCATCAAATCTTGAACGGGCTTGCTCGAAAGCTGCCTCACGACAGGAGCGTCTTCCTGAAGCCAGGAGAGAAAATCTTAAACTGGACCGCAGGCCCTGTGGGAGACCTCAAACCATGGTAGTGGTCGGGTGGGTCATTGCATTTGGCCTAAAGGTGTTAGCTTTAGGCTATTCTGCTGCTGTATTTGACTAGGAGGAGACTGTAAGTGGCTCCAAAAGCTATTGATGGTGGTTCAAAATTTTTATGTTACTCATACAGATTTTGATTGATGGAGCAATTTTGCTATGAAAGAGTCTGCCTTTTGTTATAAGTTCATTTAATTGAACGTACGTACTTTTGATGGTATGTTGATATGCCTTGAATGCTTTTTAATGAAATATTCTTCCGACCTTAAAAAAAATGTTCTGTATTTTTTTGGTTGGAAAATTTATTTCACTTGCAAAAAGAAAATCCAAATGTTTGGATTTGGAATGGAAATATCTTTTAGAGAATTATATTTCTAGGCATTAAAATTCCATGTTGGATATTTATTCAACTTTTATTAGGCGTCGCCTTGTTTTTCCTACATAAAATTAATTAGGCCACTAACTAACAAACAAAATTATGTAATTTTGAAACGAAATAAAATGTATTTGGATTTAGAGTACAAGAACCTGCTGCTGTTGAGAAGAACGCTAATAATATCAAGAATAATGCTACACACAACTTATTCTATAACTATTTTACAATTTGCTGATGTGACATACTCCACCTCAGCTTTTATGCGAGACCAAAGACTACATTGAAGCAATATGCTGAGGTGAAGTATGTTATATCAACAAATTATAAAATAGTTATAAAATAAGTTGTCTCTAGCATTACTTTAATATCAATAGCGCAAGAGATGGTAGAAAAACAAGGAATGCAGACCTCCGGTTGATTCCCCCAAAATCCAATAATTGAGGACTTTTTCTTTTAATCTTTTTGTATGATCGATCATGTAATAATCTACTCGAGTAAATAAATAATTTGAAACATCTTTTAGGTTCACATAGCAAATGCCATCAGGTATAGCCTGCCTCCTGCAATTGAAACATATTTCTGCCAACAACTTATTTGAATGGCAGAGGCATTTACCATACTGATACACATAAAATGAATATACAAACATTAATCATGAGATATATTATTTTGAAAAATGAAGTTGAAATTTACATTTTGTGGTCAACTGATCATTCCTGTAGGACAAAAGAACCCTGGATCCTTTTCTCCATAGGCTGAGGAGGAAAATTTAAAGGAGACAGCATGTCAACAAAACTTGAGGCAGGTGCGGGTTTAAACTCGTATGGACCCCCCTTCACTCCCCAGACCTACAATGCATAGTTAGTAAAACAAAAATGTCATAAACTGGTTTTTGGCTTAATTTAGCATACTAGTGATAGTTAATCAAAAACTACTTTGCAATGAAAGTAAGGGCGTTAACCAACTTCATTTCCATCATCATCATAACCCCTATCCCAGGAATGTATTTCATTGTTCTTTAAGACAGCAAGTTCTGATCTGCAGTATGTCGCTCCATTCTGTAAGAAAATAAAACAAAACACCATAAGCATATGTAACTGGGTCAAAAAAGTGTCGTTACTTGTCTCACTTCTATTAAGGACAGAACGTTGAAAACCTCACTTCAACTTCTGCACTAGATAACGCACATTCAAGAGGAAGAAAATTATATAATAATAAAACAAAAGACATGGGCATCAACAGCACATACCCATGAATTTGGGAATCCGTCTGGTGGTGTTGAACCTTCATATAAGCAGTTTTTTCCTCGGTCACAGCGTTTGAGATGTATGGTGGTCAAATGTTCCGCAATATCCTGCATATGATGCCATAAATTAACATTACCTGAACTTTAAATCAAAAGAAGCACCAAAACCATCACTATATACTTTGAAGTGCATGTTTGGGATGAAATTGATTTCAATAAAATGAATGCAATCCAAATGTCATCACTATTGAGTATATGATAGGTATGATCTAATACATAACAACAATCAATTAATTTATGTTTTGATATATATAGACAATTTAAATATTTGATGTATTTTTATTTATTAATTAGGATAGTCTAGTAGGTTTAATTATTTCTGGGTCCGTTTATGTTTTGGGCTTAATTTTAAGCTTATTGGATTTTATTTATTTTTAGGGTATAGATAGTATAAATAGTCTTAGGGTTATTATTATTCTGTTCTATAGTCTTTTATCTCTCCTTTGTGAATTCATGTGATCGCAAAGTACCAGATAAAATTCATGTAATTGTTTCTTTTGTTTACCATTGCGGTCGTGGTCTGACATAATGATGGGAATGGTGGTGGTCTGACATAATGATGGGAATTGTGATGATAACAATAAAAGTGGAGAAATAGATGTGGATGATATTTACAAAAAAATTCTGGGGTAGGTGTGACAGTGTTGTTGCGGTTCCAAAGTCATGTAAATGGCGGAGGTAATGGAGACAACAGTAGTATGTTGTAACTTGTCACGGTGTATTCAGGGTAGGTAGGCTGTAGTGTAGTGGCAATGTGGCATATTGGTGGTAGCAGAAAAAGTAGCAACAAAAACTTGTAGTGGTGGGAGGAAACGACAGCGTAATCCACATAAACAATAAAGTATAGCCAGTCAACTTATTGTGGGATGGATATCTACATTAACACCCCTTTAGATGCTATTCAGGTGAGGGATTTGGGCTGCATAACATTTTTCGCTTTTTACTCTGTCGCACAGGGCTTGCAGAGATCGCTCCAACACAACCATTTCCTCCGAAGTCCAAATTTTAGCAACTTGGAGAGTTTTTAACATTTCTTAAAATAGTTATCCATATAAACAGCTAAAATTACGGGGCTATTTCAACATCCAAACTGCTACACGATTGTAGCGACTAGTTATGTATTCATACAGACGGGCTATTTCAACATCCAAACTTTATGAATCCAACGGACTTCTAACCTTTGGATGTTTCTTTAATGTCTTCACTTATGCACCCATAAAAAAAGTACAAAAAAGTCAATAAGAATCTACATTAACACCCCTTTAGATGCTATTCAGGTGAGGGATTTGGGCTGCATAACATTTTTCGCTTTTTACTCTGTCGCACAGGGCTTGCAGAGATCGCTCCAACACAACCATTTCCTCCGAAGTCCAAATTTTAGCAACTTGGAGAGTTTTTAACATTTCTTAAAATAGTTAATCCATATAAACAGCTAAAATTACGGGGCTATTTCAACATCCAAACTGCTACACGATTGTAGCGACTAGTTATGTATTCATACAGACGGGCTATTTCAACATCCAAACTTTATGAATCCAACGGACTTCTAACCTTTGGATGTTTCTTTAATGTCTTCACTTATGCACCCATAAAAAAAGTACAAAAAAGACAATAAGAATCCCTTTCTTCACCCTTTTCATATGCTTAACTTGATATCTGATAATGTAACTTGCAAAACTTGACTACCATTTCAAGAAGAAAAAGGTACTAGTTACTATAATCTACAACCAACAATCCTCCTATAGCTGATTTGAGGCCTTTGAAATAATTAACTTCCTTGGAACCAAATATGGGGTCTTTCATTTTATATTTTCTATGAGTAGTAAAAAGTCCACTAAATGCGCCAAAGGGGTGAAACCCACGTACACGCACATTATACTATTCGGGGGGGGGGGGGTATAACTATGCCCTAGACAAACCAAAACCCCATCCTATACAAAGAACCTCCCAAAAAATATCTACATTAGGTTCCTAAAGTGGTATCCTCTATTTTTATCTTTTATGGACACAAATTATAATTTGTTATAATAAAATCTATGAACCACCGACTCTGACACGGGACACGGACACGACGCGCGACAAGGGATACGACATTTTCCAAAAAAACAGGGCACGAAACGTTGTGGACACGTCCAATTATATATATATATATATATATATACATATGTACATATGTTTGTTTAATAATATAAATATATTTGTTACAATAAATAAATTTAATTATTAATAGAGCATGATATAAAATTAAACAAATTTATAACATACCCATTTCAGACAACCCACATGGTACATATACAAATTTTTAACATATTCAACCAACATGGTACCGATTTGAAAGAATTAGGTTTAAAAAGTACCAATTGCATATAAGTACCCTCAATTAACTTTTATCTTGCAATGTAAGTACTGGAACTTTTATTTTTTTTTATTTTTTTTACCCCTAGTGTGTCCTTGGCGTGTCAAAGGCGAGTCGGGACGTGTCCATGGTGTGTCCGAGTTTAAAAAAAAAGAAAAAAGGGAAGCTCACGGACACGTGTCGGGTGCATGTCGAAGCGAATTCGTGTCCGACACGTGTACACGAATTCGTGGGCTTTCATGCCGTGTCCGTTCTTCCCAAACTGAAATCAATTTTCCCGACACATTCAGTATATACAGCTTGTACGACGTATGCAGTATCTTCAAAGCCCAAAAAGAAATTAGAAATCCAAGTATACACATTTGGATAGACTAAACTTATGAGTACAATGAACAGTATGAACTTAATGGCTCACCCCAATGACTTCTTCTGCTTGTGGTCTCTGGTCCTTTGGGCGATCACAGAAATTCTTGTACTCCTCCGCATCTCGAATGGCAAATGTACTTAGCTGAATGAGTCAGATATAGTTGGATATTACTTATACTAAAAATACAAGATACAAAATCAACTTAAAAATAATTTAGAAAGAACAACAAATGAATGCTGAAAGGAGATTAACATATGTATGCATATAGAACAAAGAATTTCTAAATGACATAAAATGAATGAATCCCACCTCAACATCACATTTCATCTCCTTTGGACAAGGCTTCACCATATAAAATCTCTGCAACAAGATAGGTGTCAGAACTTAACAAGGACTAAAATAGTGAACATTTACAGTCAAGATCATGATAAGTTTACAAGTTAATTCACTTTATGAAAGCAGTGAATGGAAGGGAGAAGGAAGGAAAACAGGACCGAAACGATATTGTAGTGAGGTTGTTTGTCTGGGGGATTCAACATGTGGACAAGGTTAGTTTATGAAAAACTTCAATTTCCATAATTGACAGGTTTTCTGGCATTTCACAGTTTTACCAGTAAATTTAGTCTTCTTTATACTAATAATCCCCTTTTGTTTTAAATATTGTATTACACCTCTAGTTATTGTACACAGCCAAAGAATTAAAATGGGATCACATCTAATTTCTTATTCTTCCCCTCCTAGTGCTAGACTTACTAAACATTAGAAGCAAACAAGCAGAACAGAAATGATGAAAATATGTGTGTTATACCTGCCGAAATGGCTTATTAGGAGTTCTCCAAAATGCCTGTCAACAAAAAAGATATCCAAACTTGAGTAGGAGAAACAAAAGTAGGAAACAAAAGTAATGGGCAGCTAGGCTAACTAACTTGTTCAAAATATAGAACTTTTGAACCATCCACCATCTCTGCAGCGGGGCATGAAAGCCATCTACACAAATGAAAACAAGAATCGAAGTCATCTGATCAATTTCTAATCCCTTCATTAAGAAGTTATGCTATTGAGAACAAATCATTGCTTCAATATGTGCGAAGCAATGGATTTCATCCGTGCTCGTCTATAAATTCTAAGAAAGAGTTAAGCTATTTGGAACTTGCTAGTAGTAT
This sequence comes from Panax japonicus, assembly GCA_020205505.1. Taxonomy (NCBI): domain Eukaryota; kingdom Viridiplantae; phylum Streptophyta; class Magnoliopsida; order Apiales; family Araliaceae; genus Panax; species Panax japonicus. The sequence continues at coordinate 26,887 of JAINUV010001431.1, read as the reverse complement.
CTATTTTCACAAAGTAGATTAATTTCAACCGATAACTGTGTACCGATTCTTGACCAAACCTTGCGACTAGAAAATAATTTGAAACCATAAAACTGGGTTTGACAAATATGCCCAAATGATTATGGTTTTTAGTAAGAAATACCTCAAATTGAAGAAATTATCAGGATCCCTGGATGCTTGGTCCCTCGAGAACTATCAATTTGAGGTTAAAAAAGAGAAGAAGAAGAAGAATTAGATAGCGAAAGAAAGAATAGTAGTAGAGGTAACAACAGAGGAGAAGAAGTTTGTAGTACTTTCTCGCCGGCGAGGGATTGAGAGACGATGCGGGCATGGTCCCAGCGAGTGGTGGACTTGGTGAAGCGCTTCACCAAGATTGCACCTCCGATCAAAACCAGCGTCTTCACCACTAATCCTCGAGCTCTGCTCCATCCGTTGTTGTTTGAGCCAGCGCACATGTTACTAGTATCCTTTACCACTTGAATTATTAATAAAACCAGTAGTAACTCATAATCATTCTTCAATTCAAATGGAACTTTGGCTGGCCGATTGAAATGAATGGTTAGTTCACTTTACTCTCTCTTCTGGATACATATACAGAATCCTCCAGCTTCCAATTCTCAGCAGTCTGCTGCTGCTTCTGCGTACACACACCCATGACCCACCCGCTATTATTGGGGGAAAAAATTATTTTTATTTATTTAATAGACCATAAAAAGGTAATGAAAGAAAATGTCCCTGGGCCCTCTTTCTCATTTTCTGCTCTTCTTTTTTTAAACACTTGCTATTATGAAAGAATTTTATAGCTAAACTTTATTAGTATTAAATGTTAAAAGTGTTAATAGTAAAATAAATAAATAAATAATGAAATTTAGGAGGGTTTTAGTAACAAAAAGTGGATTATCTTGACTTCACCATCATTATCCTTGCGTTTACATTTTCTGAAAATTCTGAGATTTTCAAATGTAGGTTTTAAAAACTCTAATTTACTCAATGCAATAAGATCATACAGTAGATAAATACAAGTATATTATATGCCTTAATTTCGAAAAAGAAAATTTATCTGAAGAGGAGGGAGTATTAAGTTATTAGCACCTCGTCGTATACAGTATACATGAGCACGCTAGGCTTAGATGCTTTCTCCGAATTATATAACTTAGGGGGTGTTTGATAAAAATTGAATGAATCTAAATGTGAATCTGAATGAGCTGAATCTGAATAAAAAAAATTATTTGATAACTGACATATCTTAAAGATTTGAATAACATATTTTTAATATTTTACCCCTCTGAAAAAATTCAAAGTTGTTGTAAATTTATTTAATATTACATAATATAATAGTTAATATTTTTTTTATTTTTTTTTATTTTTTTTACTTCATTCAGCCAACCATTCAGACAAAAATTCGGACTTAACCATTCAGCCAACGCATCTGACCGATTCAGCCATTCAGACGATTTTTTTTCAAAACAAACACACTTAATGATTCAGCCACTTACCGATTCAGCCATTCAGATCCATTAAGTTCTAAACAAACAGCCCCTTAATTAATATCACCACACATTCCAATATACACCACTCCAAAAAAACAAACTACTTTAAAAAAAAAATCTTTTTCTCCATTCATCTATCTACTAAAATATAAATAATTTTAAATTTTCCGCTCATTCAATAAATCATCTGGGGCGTCCAAAATTTGAGATAAATCCCACCATCCATCCATCTAATAAAATAATTTTGAATTTTTCGCTCACTCAATAAATCATCTTGACCGTCTAAAAGTTGGGATAAATCCTACCGTCCATATAGTGCCGGAAGCACGGGACACATCTAGTATATATATATATATATATATATGGGTCAAGATCAGGTAAGGACTCCCTTACTTTGTTAAAATGCGGACTTTTTTTTTTTTGGTTTTTTTTTAATAACTAAATTTTTTTTTAATATTTTATGGAACTGAAATTTTTTCATAATACAGTGTTTTGGATGTGATTTGGGTACATATAAAAAAATATGTATGTACAGTCTGGACAGACTGTACCACCACTTTTTGGTATAAGTATTCAAAACACGCCCAAAACATTATATTATGAAAAAATATCAGTTCCATAAAATATTAAATATTTTTTTTAGTTGTTTAAAAAAAACAAAAAAAAAAGTCCGAATTTTAACAAAATAAGGGAGCCCTCACCTGATCGGTTCTGATATATATATATATATATATATATATATATATATATATATGGGTATTCATCCATGACAAACGTTTGCCATGGACATTATTCAGCAAACAAGTTGATTACCGTTGATCTGGACAATGGAAGGCTGAGATTGGTCAATTTTTCTCCCTGCCGCTACAGCTTGTAGCGGCAGTCCCTTTTCCTTTTTAACCGTTTGCAAATTACATTACTGCCCCTAACTTATAATACTTGCATGCCGCTACAGGCTGTAGCGGCAGTGTGACTTCCACCCATATGACCTATATAGCTATGTAAAGATAAGTTTACATTTATGTATACATAATGTAAAAATAAAAAATAATGATACATAATATAAAAATAAAAGATAATGATAAGATAATGATAAATTTATCTTTTATAATAAAATAAATTTATCTTTTATAATAAAAGATAAAATTAATTTTATTTTATTATAAAAGATAAATTTATGTTTTTATAATAAAAGATAAATTTATTTTATTATAAAAGATTCTTTTATTATAAAAACATAAATTTATCTTTTATTCAAACTTATCTTATTTTTACATTATGTATTTATAAAAATAAGTTTATCTTTTATTCAGACTTATCTTATCATTATCTTTTATTTTTATATAATGTATCATTATCTTATCATTATCTTTTATTTTTATATTATGTATCATTATCTTTTATTTTTACATTATGTATACATAAATGTAAACTTATCTTTACATAGCCATATGGGTGGGAGTCACACTGCCGCTACAGCCTGTAGCGGCAGGCAATTATTATAAGTTAGGGGCAGTAATGTAATTTGCAAACGGATAAAAAGGAAAAGGGACTGCCGCTACAAGCTGTAGCGGCAGGGAGAAAAATTGACCATTCTCAGCCTTTATTATCCAGATCAACGGTAATCAACTTGTTTGCTGAATAGTGTCCATGGCAAACGTTTGCCATGGATGAATACCCTATATATATATATATATATATATATATATATATATATATATATATATATATATATATATATATAGAGTCCGGATCAGGTCCGGACTCCCGAATTTTAACAAAATTCGAACTTTTTTTTTTTTTTTTGTTTTTTTTTTGAAACAACTAAAAATAAAATAAAATTATGGAACTGAATTTTTTTCACAATACAGTGTTTTGGTCATGATTTGGATGCCTATACCAAAACATTTCTGTACAGTCTGGGCAGACTGTACATACATTGGTTGGTGTAGGTATTAAAAACACACCCAAAACACTGTATTATGGAAAAATTTCAGTTCCATAATTTTTTTTTTTTTTTTAGTTGTTTCAAAAAAAAAAAAAGCAAAAAAATAAATAAATATGGGGTCCGTATTTTAGGACCAGTCCTTCCGGACTGGATCCTTGTTCTCTCTCTCTCTCTCTATATATATACACGACCAAGGATGACTCCTGGACCGATCTAAAGTCTCGATTTTTTTTAAACAACTAAAAAAAAATTAATATTTTATAAAACTGAGATTTTTTCATAATACATTATTTTGGGTGTGATTTGGATACATATAACAAAACAGGTTTGTACATATAACAAAATAAGTTTGTACTTTTTTGTTATATGTATCCAAATCACACTCAAAACACTAAATTATGAAAAAGTTCTTTGCCCCAAAACCAAAACCAAAACCAAAATAGAAAAATTCGAGCACATTAACATACACTATATAACAGAAGTACAGAACATAATGACGCAACTTATTCAAGCTACAAATTCCCGAGTAAGATGGGCAATTTTAGTAAATAATACACGGATCTCCAAGGAAAGTGGGTATCATCTTCTCCTGGCTTCACTACTGATGCCATATTTATATTTTATATACAGCTACTATTCTATAATTCATATTTTTGTTTTTTATTTGCTACAAAAAACCAGAATTTTCCAAAACCTTCCACAACTTGAGAAGATCTACTGATTCCCAACTATTGGGCTGTCTCGACCTTTCTTAAAATCATCCCAACCTCGCACCCATGGTTGCCCAGTAGTTGCCCTTGTCTCGGGAGAAGCATGGCTGTCAAGGTTGCTCATAACCTTTGTGCGCACTGCAATGAACACCTACAACGAAAACTTAATCGAATGAGAGAGCATTACAGGGAAAAGAGAATGTCCCAACAACACAAAAAGAGAGGTCTTTTAAAAAAAAATAAGTTGGATCATGTCTCACGGGATTTGAGTTGATTGCCTCAGGAGGTTGTTCCTGACCAGTTAGCCACTTCCACAGGTCTGGGTTTTCCTGCATCGCAAAGTACAGGATACAGAAATTAAGGTATTACGGAAGGATTTCTACACCAAGACGATACAGAAACAAATCACTCTTGAGGACAATTTGAAGTGTAATAGCTGAAAGCCTGAAATTATTGTAGTGTAAACTGTGTAATGGTTGTTCAGTTGAGATATTCTTCAGCCATACTAAAGATTAGCAGCCACTTATCAGTTAGGACACCATTCCCACTAGACTATGCCCCCGGCTGCCTGCTCAAAGCTGAAACCAGAAATGGTCAAGTTTGGATGTTTGGGTGATCAGACATCATAGAGACTGTAGATCTATTCAAGTGTAACCAAGGCACAGAGCCACCTATAGGGTGAACTTGCACCGCCCAATCAGCAGGCTCCAACAGGGATAATTTACTGATCCTGTCAGGTAGAAGAAGATGGCATATACAAGGCCTACAGGATTCTAGGTTGTAAGTTCGATCAAAGACAAAATCAAGGCAATTCACTTTTAGAAGCAAGTCTTTTAGTTCCAACAACTCAAAGAAATGAGCACAAATGTGCAAAAGACTACAAACCATCCTAATTTCATCCAAAACTAATAAAGCAGCTGTTACAAACTTAATTTCATAAAGCAATAATTATAACAATTATTGCATAAATTATCATGCATGGAATTCTAACAAGCACGATATAAATTTCCTGAACGGAATCTAAAACATCCAAACCATTGAATTGGTAAAGCACATACTATGTTGCAATAGCATGATCAACCAGATAGGTAGATACAGATGTTATCAATTTGCAGCTTGACCTTCTTTTCCACACTATGGACAGCTAGAAACCATATGCAACTCATAGAAATACATAAAATCACAAAAATACCAACAAATATTCTCATAAAATAATAATACCTCGGTGAGCTTAAAGCAAGTAATTAAAAGACAAAAGTCAAAAGATAATAATAAGGTAGTGACCCTCACAAGGAGAGATTTGATGTGATTAATCTCTAATGACTTTGATGTTCCAATGGCAATATACGAGACCCTTACGCATAAAACATCGACCCATTAAAGTAAGTTAGTAACCATCGCATAACCACCTCAAAGAAAGAGTATATACAACTAAAATGAAGGGCAAAAAATACAGTGTGTGTTTTGCGTCTAATTTAGTTAGAGTGTGTGTGAGTTCTGTACCTAAGACTATTCTCAACCACTCAAGGACTTGGATATAAGGTTAAAAGGGAAAAATAATTTGAACCAAATTATGATTAAGGACTATAATAACAGCAACTCCAAGATTCACAAAGTACACATATTGCTGAAACTGCCTAAGAAACAATGTCTGACCTGTTACATAATAACTTAAAAATTAAACATAACGATACTTGATTAACTATCAAGAACACTTTAATTTGGTTCAAAAGATTGTTGATTGTCATCTGACTCACAACATTCGGAAGTCTATAACTATAATTAACTCTAAGGAAACTGGCATCACTTTCTTACAACATTTTTTCATTGTCATATTGAGAATAGATGTTTTAATTTGTGTAAATAAAGGTTAGTACACAAGCTCCTGAGCAAAAGAAAAGATTGTCATATAAAATGGCCAATTAGAATGCACTCAGAGTAGAGATGAATACAACTTTAGAGCAACAGGCACCATTAAGAAAGCAATGGCAGAAACTGTTAAACAATAAGTAAGGAATACGTCAAATTTGAATAGAAATTAGAAGTCCGGTGTCAAAATGCGTCTCAACACAAATTCTATGTTAAGGTAAAAGAGTACCGCCACTAGATGGATATGTGTGATTGTATAATGCAATACATTTCAAAAAGAAAAAAGGCAAACACATGGTCCTATAATAGTCCCCCCAAAGAAACATTTTAAGTTCACTTTCTCAAGCGGATATTGGCAATTAAGAATTTGAAAAGGAATAGAAAAGGATCAACAAAAACAGAGTATGATGAAGCAAAAATGCAAGAATGTAGAGGAATCAAGTGATGTTTACCAGGTCGAGAACATCAACAAGTGATCTAATTGCACTTTCATCCATAGAAGTAATATTTTCCTGCACCCATTTCCCCAATATGAGGTCCAGCTCAAGATACCCTCTTTGTTTGCTCCTATAAATCAGCCTATATATACACCAGCAAAAAAAGAGAAAGACGCATTATGAATTGAAAAATTACTTCATGATATAAGGACATTAGTAGTGAAAATCCAAACCTCAATTCTAAGACTTTGATAAGCAATTACAAAAGAAAAACAAGAGAGAAATAAGAACCTGTTAAACAAACGCCTTTTGCTTTCTTCGGTAGAGAGATCAATGATCTCGACAGATTGAATCTTGTCATTGAAAGAACATAACCGGGAAATTGAACCCAAATAAGGTCTGATGACAAAAAAGAAAAAGGAAAAAACTTGAAGGCACCCAACAAAAAGATATTATTATAGTTAAGGAGGACGCAAACCTGTGAAGAGTGTGGGAAGGGATCGGGGAAATGGAGAGAGAGGAGCTGTGAGCGGCAGTGGAATAAAGGATTCGAGAAACAGTAGACAACAAAGGCCTTCTCAAATTCGCCATTTCTTTCTTCTGATGTGTGACGCTGTTCCACCAAGCTTAGCTTCTTTTATTCAATTAAATACTCCATATTTAATAGGCAATAAAAGTTAAAGAATGGAAATGGGCCTGGGCTTGATCCCTGGGCTCTATCTCGTTTTTTCTCCTTTTTTAAACGCTTACTATTATGAAAGAATTTTATAGCTAAACTTTATTAGTGTTAAATGTTGAAAGTGTTAATAATAATAATAAAAAAGAGGGGTGTTTGTAACAAAAAGTGGATTATTTTGACTTCACCATCATTATCCTTACGTTTACATTTTCTAAAAGTTGTTCTAACAAATGATCATTTCCGAAATGAAAGTTTACATTTTCAAAAGTAGTTTTTAAAAACTCTAATATAATCAGTGCAATAAGATCATACATTATATATATATACACACACACACATATATAGAGTACGGATCTAAATCATACTTCTTAAATAACATACTCACTTAAATAACATAAAACTACTACGTTGTTTTGAAGATTTTTTTAAAAAAACAAGTGAGTCCGCAGGTGGCATTTTTATAAATAAAAAGAAAACAAGTAGAACCACTCTCTTTTAATATTATTTTGTTTACTTTTAAGTGAGGGAAATGATATTTTTACAAGTGAAATTATTAGTTAAAATGAACCCTACCCACCAGAAAACACTTGTAGAACAATTCTCTTAATTAATTTCACCACCAAAACATCCGAGCACATTAACACAACAGAAAATAATGACGCAACTTATTCAAGTTACAAGATGGGGTCTCCGAGGAAGGTGGGTATCAATATCATCATCCCATTCCCCTTGCTTCACTACTAATGCCTTGTTTATACAGCTACTATTCTATACTTCATATTTTTCTTCTTTATTTGCTACAAAAAACCAGAATTTGCCACAACTTGACCAGAGCTACCGATTCCCAACTATTGGGCTGTCTCGACCTGACCTCTCTCCCAACCTCGCACCCCCAGGAGAAGTAGGGGCAGATCCAAAAACATCAAATTTGAAATAAACAAACTCCAATAAAAAATTTAAAAAAATGGTAAAATAAATTACAAAACTAAATAATGCCCAAATATTATTTATAGTAATATTTTTCGATACTTCATTACTTAAAATTGTTGCACGACAGTCTCATTTATATTATAAAAAAATAACGCAAGTAATTACAAAAAATCTCGAAACAATTGTTAAATTTGTGAAATTATAAATAAAATAAAGTACAACATATTAAATTTTCTCTAAAGTCGAAGGAAGAATTAGGCCAAGCTAGTATAAGATATAAACACCGAAGAATTTAATACTATCTCCATTCTAAAATTAAATATACATTTCAATATTTTAAAGTCAATTCGCGAAATACTACTAAAATTCAAATTGATACAAGTTCGTTCAAAATTTGAGAACAACAAAGATACTAATTAGTAATGCTTTATATTTACTTTATAATTGTTATATTTGTTGTATTAAAACTAAATAACTTCATATCAATTTTAAATTTTTGAATTTTAAGATTTCACGAATTAACTTTAAAAAGTCAAAATGGATCTCTAATTTTGGAATAGATATAATATTTTTCAATCTAAACTTTAAAATTTTTATTAAACACCCAAAATTTTACTCTTTCTTTATTACCCCCAAGTGGGGTCAATTGCACCCCTGCCCCTTACTTAAATCCGCCCCTGGGAGTAGATGGCTCATAACCTTGGTGCGCACTGCAATGAACACCTACAACGAAAACTTAATCAAATGAGAATGTCCGAACGACACAAAAAGAGAGGTTTTTTTATTAAAAAAAGAGAGAAAATAATCAGTAACTCTGTAAGTTGGATCATGTCTCACGGGATTTGAGTTGATTGCCTCAAGGAGGTAGTTCCTGACCAGTTAGCTACTTCCACAGGTCTGGGTTTTCCTGCAGAGAAAAGTACAAGATACAGAAATTAAGGTATTACAGAAGGATTTCTACACCAAGAAGATACAGAAACGAATCACTCCAAGGACAATTTGAAGTGTGATGGCTGAAATTATTGTAGTGTAATGGTTGTTCAGTTGAGATATTCTTCAGCCATACTAAAGATTAGCAGCCACATATCAGTTAGGACACCATTCCCAATAGACTATGCCCGGCTGCCCGCTCAAAGCTGAAACCAAACCAGGTCAAGTTTGGATGTTTGGGTGATCAGACATCATAGAGACTGTAGATCTATTCAAGTGTATCCAAGGCACATAGCCACCTATAGGGTGAACTTGCACCGCCCAATCAGCAGGATCCAACAAGGATAATTTACTGATCCTGTCAGGTAGAAGAAGATGGCATATACCGGGGGCCTACAGGATTCTAAATTGTAAGTTGGATCAAAGACGAAAATCAAGGCAATTAACTTTTAGAAGCGAGTCTTCTCTAGTTCCAACAACTCAAAGAAATGAGCATAAATGTGCAAAAGCCTACAAACCATTCTAATTTCATTCAAACCATGGAATTGGTAAAGCTCATACTTTGTAGCAATAGCATGATCTACCAGATAGGTAGATACAGATGTTATCAATTTGCCAACAAATATTCTCATCAAAAATAACAAGGATGTCAGGTTGGGTGTTTAATAGCAGATTGAAGGCTTAATACCTCGTTGAGCTTAGAGGAAGTAATTAAAAGACAAAAGTCAGAAGATAATAATAACGTAGTAACCCTCACAAGGAGAGATTTGATGTGATTAGTCTCTAATGACTGATGTTCCAATGGCAATATACGAGAGCCTTACACAAAAAACATCGACCCATTAAAGTTAATAACCATCGCATAACCACCTCAAAGAAAGAGTATATATGTTAGGAACTAGATGAGATCCTAACAATGGAAGATAGAAAATTAGAGCAAAAACAGACTAAAATAGAGTTTGAGAAAGGAATAAGGGCAGAAATAGGGTTAGAATGGAGATGAGGAAGAGACAAGAGAGAAGAGTTCAAAAAGGCTCTCTAAGATATTTAATATAATCGTTGATAAAGCTTGAAAATGAAACAACTTAGTGTTTACATATTTATACTAAAAGCTTAACCTACACCTACTTTACTTATCCTACATCACCTGCACATGGGCACATGGACATGTGAGGTTGTTACTTAGAGAATATTCTAGATATTAAGACTTGAGAGAAAATGACTAGGGTTATGCTTGACAATTCCCTCCTTCTTTAAAATCCATACCCTCATGGATATTAGGATTAGTAGCCTCTTTTCTAGTGTTTGTCCTCCTTGATAAGTTACCAGCTGTTGTATTGTCTTTGCCCCTTTTGTAGCTAATGTTGTAATTATATGATATCCATGTAGCTTACTCAACCACCTTTGTTGCAACTATGAGACTACCTTTTGTTCTAAGAAATATTTGAGGGACTGGTGATTAGTCCTTATCAATACCAACTATTTCTGCTGGGTAATAATTGCAGATGATTACCGAAAAGAAACCAATAGCAATTCCTCCAATTGAAGACTCCAACTAGTAACCTAGATATCCCAAAAATGGAGTTCGGAGTGAAGAATAAGAGGGTTCCAGGCTGTCGAACAGCTCTGATACCAATTTGTTAGGAACTAGATGAGGATAATTAGAGCTGAAAGAGACTGAAATAGAGTTTGAGGGAAAGAGGAAGAAAGGGCATAAATAGGGTAAAATGGAGGTGAGGAAGAGATAAGGGAGAAGAGTTCAAAGAGACTCACTCAGATATTTCATATAATCGTTGATAAAGCTTGAAAATGAAACAACTCACTATTTACATATTTATACTAAAGTTACTTGCAAAAAAATAAAGCTTAACCTACACATACTTTATTTATCCTACACCACTTGCACATATGGGCACATGGACATGTGAGGTTGATACTTGGAGAATATTATAAATATTAAGGCTTAACAGAAAATGACTAGGATTATGGTTGACAATATACAACTAAAATGAAGGGCATAAAATGTAATGTTTTGCGTCTAATTTACTTGGTGTGTGTGAGTTCTGTAAATCACTCAAGGTCATAGATATAAAGTTAAAAGGTAAAAATAATTTGAACCAAAATATGATTAAGGACTATAATAACAACTCATGTCCAGCAACTCCAAGATTCACAAAGTACACATATTGCTGAAACTGCTTAAGAAACAATGTCTGACCTGCTACATAATAACTTACAAATTAAACGCAATGAAGACTTGATTAACTATCAAGAACACTTTAATTTGGTTCAAAAGATTGTTGATTATCAGACTCACAACATTTGGAAGTCTATAATGAACGCTCAGCAAATTGGCATCAATTTCTTCCAACATATTTTCATTGTCATATTGAGAATAGATGTTTTAATTTGTGTAAATAAAGGGATTGTACACAAGCTCTTGAACAAAAGAAAAGATTTCCATATAAAATGGGCAATTAGCATGCACCCAGAGTAAAGATGAATACAACTTTAGAGCAACAGGCACTATTAAGAAAGCAATGGCGGAAAATGCTAAACAATAAGAAAGTAAAGAATATAGAAATTAGAAGTCTGGTGTCAAAATGCGTCTCTCAACACAAATTATATGTTAAGGTAAAAGAGTACCGCCGCTAGATGGATATGTATGATAGCATAATGTAGCGGGTTTTTTTGGACTGAAGTGAAGGGCTAAAGTTTAACAAGTGAGAGTTTGAATACATTGTACTCCGCATGTTTAGTTTTTTTTTAGAGTAATAGTAGTTTAAGTTTTTTTTTCCAGCTCTAAGTTCAACTTTTTCATAAATATGTCCCCTTAAGTTTATTAAGTTTTATTTTTGTCCATGTCCCTATACTTGTAAAAAATAAAATTATTCCCGCATAGGCACTGTCTATTCTGCCTTCTTAATAGATCCGCCAGTGGTATAATGCAATACATTTCCAAAACGCAAAAAGGCAAATACATGGTCCTATGATAGTTTCCCAAATAAAACATTTTAAATTCAATTTCTGAAGTGGATATTGGCAATTAAGAATTTGAAAAGAGGCCAAAAAGGAATAGAAAAATATCAACAAACAGAGTACGATGGAGCAAAAATGCAAGAATGTAGAAGAATCAAGTGATGAAAAACAAGAGAGAAATAAGAACCTGTTAAAAATACGCCCTTTGCCTTCTTCAGTAGAGAGATCAATGATCTCGACAGATTGAATCTTGTCATTGAAAGAACAGATCCAAGAAATTGAACCAAGATAAGGTCTGATGACAACAAAGAAAAAGGAAAAGAGTCGTTAATAATTTTGAAGGCACCCAACAAAAAATATTATTATAATTAAGTAGGACGCAAACCTGTGAAGAGTCTGGGAAGGAATCGGGGAGATGGAGAGGGAGAAGCTGTGAGCGGCAGTGTAATTAAGGATTCAAGAGACAATAGACAACAAAGCCCTTCTCAAATTGGCCATTTCTTTCTACTGATGTGTGATGTTTTCGCTTTAGACGTTCGATATTTCATCTCCTCAATTTTCTCTCATTAGTTTTACACCACGTTCAATTCACAACAATTGCAGTTTATCTTCAAGATTCACCTCTCCTCCCTCCCTAATAGATATCTAACTTTAAAGGGTAAGAAAACAAAAAGGAAAAAACTTCACTTTGGTGTTTACAACAAAATAACCACCAACATTTTCCTCCTGCCTTATAATATGTATATATATATATATAAAATAGATAATTGGATTCCAAATTCAATCAGATCCGAATGTTAAAAAACCCAATACAAGTCAGATTGATTCCTGGTTACATTTATAACATACTAATAATTAATGGCCACTAGTAAGAGTACTAAAAGAATTTCAATAGGATCCAAATGTTAAAAAGCACGATCCAAATCAGATTGATTCCTGATTACGTTTATAACATAATAATTAACGGCCACTAGCAAGAGAACTAACAGAATTCCAGATATGGGCTACAGAAGCCGCAAGATGAGGGATAATGGTCCCAATTCCATGAAGTAGAGCCCCTGAGGCAACCCCAATGGCTAGGGTTTGTGGGTACCCAGGTTTGGAGTCCAGCTTCAAGTCCAGGTTTATGAGGCGGCTGTTTATCACATCCAGCTTCTGACTACTCGAAGTGGAGTCTCCTCCGCCCCCAGCCTTCTTCATCTTCTTCCTTTCCAGGACAAGTCTTCTGAAGAGAGCATTTTGGAGATCCTCAATGACTTTGAGTGAAGCTTCTTGCGCGTCCATCCCTTTGGACTCGTAGTGTGTTATCATCTCTCTTGGGCTTGGTAATCCTCCATTTCCTCCTACCTTTTTCTTATTCCCCAACGACGTTGTTTGATTTTCTTCCATTGATGATATGGATATAGACTTAAGGATAACCTGAGGATGAGGGTCGCAATCGCAAAGAAAGGGAAAATAGATAAGATATGAGTAAAATACATATAAGTTGACTTATAAGTTATGTTAAGTTGTGACTAATAAGTAAAAACGTTCGGCATAAATTTGACTTATAAGTCAGAAATTAAGTTAAAACAAGTTATGAAAGTGTTCAGCTGATAATAACCTATAAGTTAAAATCAAATGTAAAAATTAATAAAAAGTACATTAATGAGAACAAATGAATTCCTTTCAATGTAATCAAAAACTTCTTGAAATTAGAAAATAAACTCGTAGAAATTGAGAAAAGAAAAAAAATAACTTTCATATAATTCAAAATTACACTTTTCAGTTTCAAGGGGGTACACACTAATTGTAGTAAGAAACATAATTATAATGAATCAATGAATTATCCAAAAGAATCATGACCATATAAATTGGCTCGATAAAGAAAATGATCTGAACGTAGGTAAGTGCAATAGTACAACAGAACAATTTCCCAAAATGAGTGAGCTTAACGAAACAAAAGTTGCAATAGAGTAATCATCATATAATCACAGAACAAAAGTCATATCATCACAAAACAAAACCATAGCTAAACTAATTAGCTAATCTAATGTTTGATTGTCTCAGTATCAACACTCCCCTCCCCCAAGTCTCAATCAGCAAATGTGAATCAAATTCATACTTACATTGTTATGTTACCTTTGCTCTAAGACCTTAAGATTTAAGGAATGGACCCAATTGTGGATACTGCTTTAAAACTCCCTATCACGTGAAAGCCCCTCTTGCATATGGTCAGGCTCATAATGCAAAAATCAGAGAGAATGCAACTGAACTTACATGTTATAACATAAATTGGATCAATTGCAAGTAAATAGAATTGACCAAACACCTTACAAACTCAGAGCTATGAAAACATGTTAAGCAACCAGTTACTCAAAGTTTAAGTTGTTAGAGAAGAGGCTCAACAATGTGTATCAAGCTTTAAAAGATGTAAGAGAATCCAATACTTTCTGTACAATACCTTTAAGCCAATTATTACTAAATGCTATTTTTATATCTAGATTACATAGCAAAAGTATCACACAAAAACATTGTCATCACTTGTTAAGCTCCGAAGAAACAATCACCATGAATAACAATTCATCAGCCAATAAGGTAGAATTCCAAACCCTCAACAGCATTTTTTTTCTATTTTGTATAATTATTAATTTTCATTCGATGTTGATCATATATATCTCTCTGACTCTCTGTGACTTTATTTTTACAGGTTACTGAGAGTACATTCATGTATAGTGAAAAAATATAATTTTGAAACAATATATTTATATCCAATTGTATATAAACAGAACCCAAGTTACTGAAAATTACTAAAATTAAGCTGCTCACAAGTCACATATTCCAAATTAGGCACAACCCAGTATACAACAATTCATTCAATCAATCAATCAATCAAACATTTGAACCACACAAATTAACAAAAAAATGGAATTGAATCGAAACCAACAGGGTCTGAAACTACGGCTAAAATTAAAGAGGTAAAAAAGAAGAAAAACCACATGCCAAAGATTCATATTTAATTGAGTGTTTAAATACTTAAAAAACAAAATTTCTGTTATGTTAAAAGAATAAACCATGTATAAACCAATGCGAAGAAACATTAACCAAAGCCCTAATACAAAGTTAAGATAAATGTGGAATTTATCAAACATGTGTTTGGTACCTAACAGCAATCGAAGGAGTAGGAGTAGCTGGAGTAACAGCCGCGGAGGGGTTTACGTTAGGAGAGAATAAGAGATCAGGTTTTTTATGTTGAAGTGGGGGTAGAGATGTAATTTAAGAAAATAGAACAGGGCTAAAATGAATACTATTACATTGATCAAACCAACTTGGAATGATTTATAAATTATTTTTAAATAAGTATAAAAAATTATATTAACTTATAAATTAATTTGAGTCACTTATAAGTCATTTGAGGATGACTGCCACTGGTTCTTATATTAAGGTGATTCCTAATTAAAGGACGGTGATTATTTTTATACATGGGATACGAAAAAATCTATATATTACTCTTTTATACATGGGATAAGAAAATATCTATATATTACTATTTTATCTTATCATGTATTATTTGCCGTAGTAGCAATTCAAAAACATCTTGAATTACACTCGTTTTCTGAGTTTGGGATGAAAAGAAAAATAATTAAAAACTTATAATAATTAAAGAAAAAAATATCTTACTGAGTTTATAACTTAAATTTTACATTTAAGTTACTTCCTTACCTTTATATTATTAGTCTTATAATGTGTATAATCTAAATGAGATGGTATAATAGAGATTATAAAAAATGATCTTGTTTTATTTTGTTTTATGTCCAATTTCATTCATTTATTTTCTTTTTTGTTCATTAAAAAACTCAATAATTAAGTATTTATTTCTTTTTTTTCCATTCATCAAAAATCTCATTAACAAAGTGTGACTCCACATAAATCATTTACCTTAAATAAATTAACAATAATGTATTTTAAAATATTGTTAGGAGTGTCAATTAAGTTTTGTCATTTTATTTATTTTCATTCCTTTCCACATTTTTTTTTCAATTTTCAAATGCAACCTAAAATTTTAAGAAAATATAGATTTCAGGATACAAGTACAAGTTGATAATTCATTGAAAATATATTTGGCCTTAATTTTGGACAAAAAAAAATAAAATTCACTCCATTATGGTTTAGTTTGGATACATCATGTTGATAACTGAAAGACAACTACATTATATTACTCAAAGGAACATATCAAACACCATAGCCAAAAAACATTTGATTGTGTATATATACCCCAAAATGCTTCCCTTTCTCTTATGATGCTTAATTATTTCTCAAACAAAAAAATTGAATGTCAAAAAATTTGCACAAATTAAGAACCCGGGAGTAACATAAACTAAGAAATTTAACATTTCCCTCTCCCTCTCCCTCTCCCTCTCCCTCTCCCTCGCATTCAGCACGTGATGCATACTCCAGGAATGAGAAATTCATCCAGTAAGGCCAATCTTCCCCAACTATGCCAAAGGTGCATTTGCTCACATTTAGCAGTTGAATTAACTAGGCAACCCCTTCAGAAATTAATCTCACGCCTTTCAGCGAAAAATTTGCCAGTCACAAACTGGTCCGGAAGCAGGGCAAGCCAAACTGCAGTATCAGCCCCTTCCTCGGGAGAAGTGTGTCCTGCCCAACCAGTCATTGCAGTCTTCACCCAACCTGGACAATAGCAATTTACATATATCTTCTGACCTTCTGGTCTATCTGAAAGTATCTTAGCCATTAGCCTGGTGTAAGCATTCACCGCAAGTTTTGATATTGAATAGTCAGTTAATGTTTGAGGCCATCCACCAGATGTCCAACTGCCATCTTTTACTTGTTCAAGAAACGTGTTCACGGTCCTATCAATCAGTTCCTCTGACAGTGAGTCCACATCTTCTAATTGTTCTCTTAATGTGACATCTCCAATTCTCTGACAAAATATATCAAAACTATTTCATTTTCAAACAACGCAAAAATCGACAAAGCAAATGCAATTTGCATGGAAGAACTTGATAAGTTGAATGACTAATGGCTTCTGACTATTCTCGTGCAGTTTTCAAATGGTTTCTAAATGCAAAAGAAGTCCAGAATAAATATGATACAAACTGGTTGGATCTATACAATTGTACTACCAAGTTTAGCAGAAATGCATGCATCTGCCAAAGACACTGTTAAGTCACAGAATAAGAAATCTCTATCATGTTAAAGAATTTTAGAATCTTTCCAATTCTGAAAATGGCCAATTTTGATTAGAAAATGTTTACAGAAAATACTCTTCACAATATAAATTCATACTGCCAGAATGGTTTTGATCCAAAATGAAATTATCTAAAAAGAAGTTTTTCCGCACTAAAGCTGCAGCAGATGAAGGTAAATAGTTTCTGATGTGTCTGCAACATGCACCGGACAAAGAGGTCATAAGATCATTCCACACAACCAACTTACATCGATTCAATATAGAAAATGACATTTCTTCCACACACATGAAGTGCATACTTTCTAAAGTGAAACAGCCAAATCCTCTCTATGACAGGGGACAAGTGGAATCACATGGACTCTGATGCACCATGATCTTAAATTGGCATGCACAGTGCAGAATATTACACAATCCGTTCAAACATCATCCAAAGCAATAGATTCATACCCCCTAATATTTTGCGAATTAAAAAGATTAATAATACGAAATGGAAAAACAAGCAAAACAGGAAATTAGTTAAAGAAAATTTAGTACTAAAGTTATCACATACATTTCGCCTGCCATTGAGTCTTCCCAATCTTGAGCTCACATTAACAATACGTGCGCCTGCGTCAGAAGGCCTCATTAATGGGATCATAGCTTTGATCATATTTTTGGTCCCAATGTAGTTAGTCTCAATAACCTGCTCAGCAAATTCAACAGAATTTTCTGATCCAGAATTAAAATTAACCCCTGCATTATTAACCTGCACAAGTTTGAACTTAGTCAGTAACTAGTGGTGAAGACATAACTTCTAAGTAAACACAATATACTAAAAAATGAGTTTCTAGTTTAAAATGTTTTCTCTAAACGTCTCAAACCATCTACAAAAATAACCCAGGCACAACAGTGTTGTTGCTTCACCCATGTCTAGCATATGCATGAACCAAAATTACCGAACCCAAGACCCAATACTTGTGAAAACAATTAGTCAAGTAAATTGCATTAGCTGCAGAGAAATTTCAAAATTAGGGAAGTAGTCCATAACCTAATTGTTTTTAATATTAGGAAACAATTAATTACTACAACTTAAAAATGCTACAAGGAATGACCAAAGGTGACGCTATCTTACCAGAATATCTAAACCACCATAATTTTGTTCCACCCAATCAGTGCATGATCTGATAGATGAAGGATCAAGAACATCTAATTGATGGAAGACGACATTCAATCCTCCTTCTTGTAATACCTTTGCTGCTTCTTCACCAACTTCAGTCTCTCTTGATGTTAGAATAACTGTCACCCCATGCAGAGAAAGTTGGTGTGCAATCTCAAATCCAATCCCTCTGTTCGCCCCAGTCACCATAGCAATAGTTTCTGAAGACCACCACCTAAATATTTTCCATAAGAAATAAAAAGGTTATACTAAAGTTCATTGTTATAGAAACTGTTTGTATAAGACGTAAGAACAAGTGTAATGCATCCTTACATTTACAATCCAACTGGAGGAGCTTGGATAGACTGAGGGAGATGAAAGGAAAATGAAAAAAGAAATGAATTTTAATTTAATTATATATACTTTTATAAAGCTAAGTATACTGCTAAAATTAAGCCTAATTAATTGCTAACAAAATTCCAGCTTTTATAGTTACAGTATCGTATCCTTTTCTTTTCCCTTGCACTTCCCAAAGCTCCAGCCAAAACTCTAATGCTTGTAGCAAATCTAAGGACATAAACAAACCAAAATTGCCTATGGTAACATGTAACCCTATTTCAAATCACAAAAACAAGATTAAATATGAAAAATATTTATTCCCTTGTGTTCCTCACTCCCCCGTCACCCCAAAGAAAAAAACACATAAAGGTTGACATTATTGAAATGTGGCAATGTAACATCACTATATTTTTGTATATATAAATAAGGATCCTAAATTTCAAGTTCGTTCATGGACTTCCAATTTGATCGATTTAATTCTTTAAACTTTCAGTAAATACCTAATCAAGTTCAATCCTCAATGTAAGTAAAAAATTCCTCTAGGTGTTTTTATATAAAAAAGTATCAGATATGTCTTCTACCCACCCACCCCCCTACAAAAACAAATAAATCCCTAATCAAGTTCAACCCTAGACGTATGTAAAAAATTCCTCTAGGTGTTTTTTGGTTAGTATCCAGATATTATTGCTCTAAGGGAAGAATGAACAAAGATTTAGCTCAATTGTGCTCGTTACATACCAAATTGCCATAGGATCATAAACTTAAAAAGTATTCATTAATGTCCATCAATTAATTTTTTTTCTTGCTAAGTTTTGGTCAACATAATCCATCTTTGATATTTGATCACAATTAGAAGACTGCTTAACCGTTGAATAATCAAATACCCATGATCTTACTTTAGATTTGCTGGTGCACTGTTTTAAAGTAGAAAAGATTATATATTACCAAACGGAGTTTAAGAAATTAATGGAGACAGAGGGCGGGCGTCCAACATGCAGATACTAGTATATTTTAAGATTTTTTGGGAATTAGGGGAAGCAGTGTTTTATAATAAACGAAATGTAGAAAGGAAAAACATGAATAGATACATAATGTGGATGAGAAAAAAATAGTATGAAAACCTTTGGTGATCGGAATAAGGAATGGTCCGGAGGAGAGAGATCTCTTGCCGTCTTTTGTCTCTTCGTTCCTTTGCCCTCTCCTTTTTATCCATTATTCTCCCTTTCTCTCTCTAGGGCATCGGTTATTGTGTTTTCGCTTTCTTTTTCGTTTCAGTTGTACTACAGATCGCAACAGAATTAGCGTTCTTTTGGCGGAAGGGATGGAAATGTTGAACGAAAGTGGAGTAAATTTTTATGTACTCCACTCCAGTTGGTAGTTTTTTTTAATTAAAATTGAGTTTAGTTGGTAACTACTAGTAGTATATTTTTTAAATTAAAAATTATAGTATTTAGTTGGTTAAATTTACTTCTTTAAAAATGGTTTTGATAACATGTTTTTTATTTTTAAATATAATTATAAAATAGGACTACAAATATGTTTGTCCCTTACAAATAACACGTGCTGTTATTTGGTAAGCAATTTTAAATAGTACTTACTACATTTTTTACTTATAAACTAATGTATCCATTTTTTACTTAAAAACTTTGGATGGGCCTCGGCCCAACTTCTCCTGATGTAGTAGCAAAGTCCAACTAGCTCGGCAGAGCCCAACCTTTGATCATGATTATTACAACATCTTGATTCTTGAACCATGGGAGTTAATAGAAAATTAGTGTTAATTGTTATTCATATTTAATTTGTTTCTTATGATCATGATTATTGCAAGTTATGTTCTGGCTGATGAATATTTGATACATTTTAATATGTTTCATGCAAACATATAAATAGTAAGATTACTTGAATGTAATTTGAAGCATAATGAGTTAAAATTTTGAATCTTAATGGTCTTTTTTGTTCGTATTAGTATTTACATTCACAAATTTTGTATAGTTTTTTATTGACACAATACATATATAATGTTGAAAATAATTTGTATCAGCTTCATATTTATAACTGTATAATATATTTTAAAAAATAGACAAACAAGTTGACATTAATGTTTTATATGAATTTTCTTTTACTTTATTATGATTATATACATGCATGCATATAAGGTTAATTATAGCAGTTTCAATATAAGGGTGATTATCATCTGGAAGTCAAGGATAAATAAAGTAAAAGAAAAATCATTTATTTGACCATTTTTTAATTTGTTGTGGGAGGCGTATGAGTCAACTCTAATTTTATTTTATTTTTTGTTTTGCGAATTGGTGATGTTTGTGTAAGACCCCGAAATTTTTTTAATAAAAAGGAATTTCCTTTATTTATTATTTTGAAATAGTAAGGATGAATTTGATTAATGTGGTTAGTTATGGGTTTTATGCGCAAATATTTTAAATAAACAGGTGGTTATAAAATATTCATTATTGTCGGGGAATATTCGTTTGGTCGTGGAATATTCTTGCTGTCGGGGAATATTCGTACGACGGCGCAGCCTTTTGTGGGCCCCGTAACAGAATAACTGTCGGATGAAGAAAACGACAAATTAAAGTTTTTTTATAAATAACGGCGTAGTTGTTACTGTTAACACTGTTGGAATACCCGGTGGGTAAAGTAAAGTAATACGCGTTGTTGCACAGTAGCACACGGTATTGCACCAATTATTGACTCTTACGTAAGAAGGCACTACTCAATAATTGTTACAGTAATTACTGTTCAGTATTTTATGTCATTGATTCAATAATTGCTGCATTGATATTTTATATTACTGTTGTGACGCCCCCAAAATTAGGTATACATCACCCATCTTGAGTCGCCAGATACATGGTACAGAATTCAAATACAACTTACTAATACAACTGTCGTGTACAATACGACAAAACATAACTGTGAGTTTGAATACAATTATTGTCTACTAGAGAGCATACAAACTCAAAAGGTGTCCTCAATACAATTATTGTCACACTATTTAACAGAATAGTGAGGACTACTAATACTATTCTCTGGTCCATCACTCCGTTCCCCGACTCGTCCCAGCTATATTCTCATTTCCTGAAGAGAACAGTGAAAGAAAGGGTGAGCTCAACTAGCCCAGTAAGAAATATTATGACTAAGATAATGCAGAATAAATTATCATTAGCCTTCAACAGTGTTAAACTGATAAAATACAATAAACATCAAGTTTAACTACAGCGGAACCAGCAATCCATTAAAAGAGTCAAGTAGAAAATAAAATCTACTATCTTTTATGATTTAAAAGGTTTTTCATCATCGTTATAGCTGAGACTCAGCTTAATAAATATTCCACATCATCGAATCACCCCCGCACTACGGCCAAGGATATTCTTTAGTATCACGACCACAATTATTCATGCACTACAGCCAAGAATATTTGTGTATTCATCAATGGTCATGATCATGCCAACAACTGTCCATCAATGCACTACGGGCCAATGAGGATTTTTAATTTTTACATCATTTGTAACATTACGGTCATGATTACACCGAATAATCCCTGGTCATAATCATACCAAGTCCATCTATGCACTACAGGCCACAGATGACTTTCGACAAAATATAAACATGAGGATGATGACAATGATATAAGAATTCAATAAAACAAGTTCAAGAATTATTTTATCCAGGAATTATTAACGTTCAAATTTGTCAACACGATACTGTTTTGTGGTGTAAAATTCAAGAATGATCAGAAGAATATTTCTATGAAAGGATACTGGATGAAGCGCAAATATCAAGGATATTCCACTAATTTCATGGAGCATAGAAGTCAAAGTTTTATCCAACTGAGTATAATAAAGAATGGAATAACAAAAGAAATCACCATGCATGCGATAGACCGCACAGACAGGTTATTCCAGCAGAATAATAATAACGGAACCAGGTCAGGTGAAATTCACACCGACAGGATGTTCCAACAGAATAATAAAGAATGGAACCAGGTCCGGTGTAAAACACACAGACAGGATATTCCAACAGAATAATAAAGAATGGAACCAGGTCCGGTGTAAAACACACAGACAGGATATTCCGACAGAAATATAAAGACAGGATAGTAAATGGATGTCACCAAGTATAGGGTATTCCGCGTATACCGGTTATTCCAACAGAATAATAATGAATGGAATAACATAAGGATTTCACCAAGTATAGGGTGTACCGCGTATACAGGTCATGTATAGGGTATGCCACTTTTACAGGTTATTCCAACAGAATAACAAAGAACGGAAGAACATAAGTTCTCTTCAAGAAGAAAGAATAACACCCCTTACCGTATTAAGAGATTGAATACTGCAGTCGTGTAATAACCGAATACTCTTCTTCTTTCTCTCTTACTCTCTCTATACTTTCTCTCTCTATAGCTTGAACGAATTCGTGAAAAATAATGAAGCCCTAGGCCTCTATTTATAGAAGATTTATTACTATTTACGAAAGTATTTACTATTTACGAAGGTAATTACTATTGACGAAGGTAATTACTATTTACGAAAATAATTACTATTTACGAAGGTAATTACTATTTACGAAAATAATTACTATTTACGAAAGTAATTACTATTTATGAAAGAGACTCTTAGATGATGACATATGGCCCCCCATAAATAATTCAACTTACCACAAACGTCTAATAATAGACTCTTTATATACATCAAGGATTGAATAAAAATTACCAAAAATCATTTTAACACATATTTAATCTTTCAACAATTATTAATCATTTATAACTTGTCGTCTCAATTATTATTTAAATAATATAACATATTATACAGATGATACTGTGACAATAATTGAATCAATAATATAAGAGATATGATGCAGCAATTACTGTAGCAATAATTGAGTATAGCTGAGTGACTTCTCACGTAAGCATCAATAATCAATACCGTGTGCTACTATGCAACAACGCGTATTACTGTACTTTTACTACCGAGTAGTTCAACAGTTTTTAACGGTAACACCTCCGCCGTTATTTTATAGAAAGATAATTTTGTCGTTTTCTAACTATGACAATACTTCCGTTGTGGGGTCCACCAATGATTGTGCCGTCGTACGAATATTCCCCGACAAAAAGAATATTCCCCGACCAAACGAATATTTTATAACAACTTGCGTACTTTGCAAAATTTATAAATATTACCCACAACTATAAAATTATATCAAATTTATTCCATAATATTCCAAAAATAATAATTATGAAAATTCATCTTTATTTATAAAAACTGGGGTCTTACAACCTCCCCTTCTTATGAAATTTCGCCCTCGAAATTAGGGTACGTACCTGGTATGTCAAAGAGGTAAGGATACCTTGATTTCATTTCAGATTCTAACTCCCAAGTCATTTCCTCAACATCGTGGTTTCTCCACAAAACTTTGACTTGAGGTATAACCTTGGAGCGTAGAATATGTTCCTTCTTATCCAAGATTTGAACAGGAATCTCTTCATACGTCAGATCTTCCGCTATTTCGTCCGGTTCTAACTCAATAATGTGGTTCGGGTCTTTCACATATTTTCGTAACATGGATATGTGAAAAACGTTATGAACACGAGACATACTTGGCGGTAAAGCGAGTCTATAGGCCACAGTTCCTATTCGATCGAGGATTAAAAATGGACCGATGAATCGAGGATTGAGTTTTCCTCTCTTTCCAAATCTTGTAACTCCTTTCCATGGAGTAACACGTAACAACACATGATCTCCTATATTGAATTCCACGTCCTTTCGATGAAGATCAACATAACTCTTTTGTCGACTTTGTGAGGTTTTTATACGTTGTCGGATCGTTTGAATCTTTTCCGTAGTCATACGTACCAACTCCGGTCCCAACAACGTTGCTTCACCCACCTCATCCCAGCATACTGGAGAACGACACTTTCTTCCATACAACGCTTCGAATGGAGCCATGCCAATACTTGCTTGATAACTGTTGTTGTAGGAAAACTCCACCAATGGTAAGAACTTGTCCCAACTTCCCTTGAAATCAAGGACACAGAGTCTTAATAGATCTTCGAGAGTTTGAATAGTCCTCTCCGACTGTCCGTCCGTCTGAGGATGATATGCCGAGCTAAATCGTAAGTCTGTGCCCATAGCTTTTTGCAAACTAACCCAAAATCTTGAAGTAAATCTTGGGTCTCGATCAGAAACTATGGATACCGGCATACCATGCAGTCTTACAATCTCGTTTATGTACATACGAGCAAGACGTTCAAGTGTATAAGTTTCTCGTATCGGTAAGAAATGAGCAGACTTGGTCAATCTATCAACAATAACCCAAATCGCATCTATGCCTTGAGAAACCTTTGGAAGACCGGTAACGAAATCCATGGTAATGTGCTTCCCACTTCCATTCTGGAATTTCAAGTGGTTGCAATGGACCTTTTGGTACTTGATGCTCCGCTTTAACTCGTTGACAAGTTAGACACCTTGAGATAAACAACGCTATCTCTCTCTTCATATTACTCCACCAAAATGTATGACGAATATCATGATACATTTTGGTACTCCCAGGATGGATTGCAAACGGTGTATTGTGCGCCTCCATCATGATTTTATACTTTAAATCAGGGTCGTTAGGAACACAAAGTCTAGAGTTGACTCGAAGTATTCCTTCTTCATCGATTCTTGCTTCCGGCATAGCACCTTCTTGCACTTTCTTCTTCATACGCATCAGCTCCAGGTCTGTAGCTTGAGCAACTTTAACTTTATCGATTAAAGTCGGTTCTACTCGTATATTCGCCATCGTCACATGCGTCCCTGAAGTCTTTAACTCTATCCCCATCCTTTGCAAGTCACACAAAATGGGCCCTTGCGTTGACAATATCGCACTCGTACTTGCATGTGATCTTCTACTCAATGCGTCAGCTACCACGTTTGCTTTTCCAGGATGGTATTGGATGGTATGATCATAATCTTTCAACAGTTCAAGCCAACGTCGTTGTCGCATGTTGAGTTCCTTTTGAGTGAAGAAATATTTGAGGCTTTTATGATCCGTAAAGATCTCCACTTTCTCCCCATACAAGTAATGCCTCCAAATTTTAAGTGCAAAGACAACAGCTGCCAACTCTAGATCATGAGTAGGATAATTCTTCTCATATTCTTTGAGTTGTCGCGAGGCATAGGCTATGACTTTTCCATGTTGCATGAGAACACATCCCAGCCCTTTGCCCGAAGCATCACTGTAGATGACAAATCCCTCCGAGCCAGACGGTATTGTCAGAACAGGTGCTGAAATGAGTCTCCTCTTGAGTTCTTGAAAACTCTTCTCACATTCTTCGCTCCAACCGAACTTTGTATCTTTCCGAGTCAGCTGAGTCAATGGAGTAGCGATTCGAGAAAATCCTTCCACGAATCTTCGATAATAACCAGCTAAACCGAGAAAGCTACGTACTTCGGTCACTGATTTAGGTTGCTCCCAGCTTTGAATAGCTTCAATCTTTGCTGGGTCAACAGATATTCCACGACTTGATACCACGTGCCCAAGGAATGCTACTTCCTCAAGCCAGAACTCGCATTTCTTCAACTTGGCATAAAGCTTATATTCACGAAGCTTTTGGAGTGTCAGCCTCAAGTGTTGCTCATGATCTTCACGGCTTTTGGAATAAATAAGGATGTCGTCAATAAAGACGACCACAAAATGATCCAAATATTCCTTGAATACTCGGTTCATCATATCCATGAAGGCAGCAGGAGCATTAGTCAATCCAAAGGACATGACTAAGAATTCATAATGCCCGTACCGAGTTCTGAAAGCCGTCTTTGGAATGTCATCGGTTCTAATCTTTAATTGGTGATACCCGGAACGAAGATCGATCTTTGAAAAGAATTTGGCTCCTTGCAACTGGTCAAATAGATCATCAATTCGTGGCAATGGATACCTATTTTTGATGGTGACATGATTTAACTCCCGATAATCAATACAAAGTCGCATACTCCCATCTTTCTTCTTCACGAATAGAACAGGAGCACCCCAAGGAGAAGTACTAGGACGAATAAAGCCAATGTCTAATAATTCCTGCAGTTGGGTTTTTAACTCCTGAAGTTCAATAGGAGCCATTCGATATGGGGCTTTAGAAATGGGTTTTGTACCGGGTTCAAGGTCGATACAAAATTCAATCTCACGCTCTGGGGGTAGGCCAGGAAGTTCTTCGGGGAATACGTCAGGAAATTCATTAACAATAGAAATATCGTT